>KL267967.1:2198-28938 GCA_000699545.1 Podiceps cristatus
TACCTAGAATATCTTTTTTTTTTTTTTTTTTTTTTTTAATACAGGAAGGCATTTAGGAGGGGCACTGTTATGCCCAATTTTTGATGTAGGTATTTATGTTAAAAGTTCAGTGCTTCTGAAAAAGGATTTAGAATGGAGGCAAACCTTATTGGTCTGCAAAGGGGTTGGGGCTTTTAGAATACATACATCTGGGTTCACAGAGAGGCTCTGTAGATCTATGTGTGCTCAACAGAAACTTACTGTCTGATTCCAGCAGTGTGGTTCCAAGTCTCTAGAGGTGGCACAAAGTGAGGTTAGCAGCCGTGGCTTTCAACAAAATATTATGAGAAAGCATGTGGGGGAGATTTCCTTCTCGTGCGTCTCTGTTTTATTTCCACTACTTCATTTGCTACATGCACAGAACTCCTCCTGCCTTTTCTTGGCAGAGGAACCCCAGCTGGACTGGAGGAAGATGTCATTCTTTGCTCGCCTCATTTTTGCTAGATGATGCATGGTAGACAGGCTCTGATGTGTACTGTGAAAAAAAATTTTTAAAAAATCCAAAAAAAAACCACAAAAAAACAAAAACCACAACAAAAAACCACATATTCCCGCCCCCCCAGTAAAACCAACCAAAACCCCACACCTGCATACGTGCATATAATGCTCTACGTTTTGTCTTCAAACCCAAATGTTTGCATAACAATTTCACTTGATGAAAGAGCATGGACTGATCTTTTTCTGACAGGTAAGATCATGATGTAAAAGATGCAGGTGAATAGCAAAATAAAAAAGGAAGAGATAATGAACCAGATAATTCCAGAATGACATGAGGAAGGATTAGTCTGTCTAGCACAAATCTGCAAACAAACAGGCTAGTTTCCTGTGTGTATCAGAATATTGCCTTTCAGCAGCAGTTAGACAATGCAATCAAAGCTGCCTGCTAGGCTTTGCAGATTGATTTGCAATGAACCTTTGTCTTCAGATGGTTAATTTAAACCATTCACTTTAGTAAGCAGTGCTGTGATCTCTTGCCACTCGTAAGCAGGGGGTCTTTCCTCCAAGTTTTGCTTGCGTCTGAATTACTTGCTCTGCGCTCTAGAGAAGAGTTTTATTAGGAACAATTGATTTCTCCATTACCTAGTGACAGCAGCTCCCGCCTGCAGGTAAGGAGGTGTCCAAAGGCACTCCCGTGGCATTCAGCTAGGGAATCTTCAGGGCTGCCTATGTGTAAGCTGTTCATCTCAATGCTGAAACCACCCCTGGGGTTAGATATTTGCAGACTACATGCTCCCGGCAGTGCTGATGCTCAGTAGAGTTACACCAGCCTCAAGCACCTCAGGTTTTCCAAAGCCCTGGATTAACATGCAAAGGTTATGATGCATTTTTCTTTGAATGCCAATTTTCTTTGTAGGCCATTATATGCAAAGCCTGCCATCATACAGTGGGGAAGTCACAGCGTGTGTTACTTAACCATCTCCTAATGACCACTAGAGGCTTAGCAGTGTTTTGCATCCCGAGTTCCCATAGTGTGTGGCACTACCGATAGGTAACACACATTTACTAGTGCTGCGGATGTCTGCCTGTTCCTGAAATTCAGCAGGCTTGTGCAAATGTATATGAGCGCAGAATTTAGAGTGAAGAAAACAATTTACAGATCTCTTGTTTTTGGTGAGAGGGAGGGTAGAAAGGAAAAGGATGGTTGTGTTTGTTATTTATTTCAATATAGAAATTCTGTGAAAGTCTCGCTGAGCACAGCCAACAGTCTTATTTCTGCGTGAACAAAGATTTTGTGCAGGGATCATTCAGACTGAACTCTGCCCTTCTGTTTTCAGTACCTGTAAGTACCAACTGATTGAATCAAACAGAGAATGGTGATGTCTTCACTGGTTGTAGCACTCATGCTGCTGTACATAGCTCTTTACTAAGATTTTTCTGTTACATCTCTTCCTGCTGCAGCATCCGTAATGATCTTAATATAAAAATTTTCGAAAGAATTCTGAATCGTAGGGGTTGTGGCATTCTGAAGAGCTCACCCTGCCAAAGCCAGGAAGCTCTCAGCACAAAAAGGAGATAAAAGATGGTTTTCAGTACAACTTCACAGTAAATATAGGGATTTGCTTTGTAATTAGTCTCATTTGGAGCAATGTGATGCATAGACCAGATGCAAACAACTTGGACAGCTTTTTGTAGAGCGGATTACATACAAATCTCTAATGTGTTTGTCTCTGTGTCCACCTGTCTGGGAGGTTCCAAATTACACATGTATTTTGTATTTATAAGAACAATAATGCCATCTTCCGAACAGAACACATCTGAGGATGCTTTTTGTGCTGCTCAGAAAGGAAATCAGCTGATCGCCCTTCCCTATGCCTTGGCTGTAGCCAAGCACAGAACAAACCTCTTGCTTTTTAGAACTGGCCAAAATTAATGATGATCAATTATGGTAAGTAACTTCAGGTTGATTGAGGTATTTGGAACAGACTTCAATGCTATGAAATGGTTCCTTGACTCTGTGAGCTCTTCTAAAATTTCCACTAGTGCCCTAGTACTTGGCTGAATCATAAGCAATGGCACGAAGGAGATTTAATGGCTGGGTGATAGGAACGTAGGCATCTTCCTGCTTTGCGCTGCTGCTCTCATGTGTCACGCCGTCGTCCCTTTGCCCTCACTTTCTTTTAAGTGCTTGGCAATGGATGCGGATTGCAGCATTTGCAAACAGAGCTATTGTTAGTATGCATAAGCTGGGTTTGATTCTGGTTGTTTGACTCTGAAGTCACTTAAGCGCTGTTATGGAAAACAGACCAAAATGAGAACAGGTAAACAACTTGTATTGCCCTGTACTTTTTGGACAGGGCATAGCAACTTACAGTGAGCATGTTCAGGGAGACAACCCCACAGCTTTGCTTCCCAGCACAGGTATGGAGAAAGCAACACACAGAATGAGGCTTACTGGGTAATTACTGGCTGATAAGTAGCTCAAATCAGCCTTGAGGCTGACAGTTGTTTTCTGAAGTTAGCATTTCTGTTAAGGAGTAATGTACTTACCTAGTGGTAGACAAAAACTTAAAAAATTAAAAAAACAGTCAGCACCAGGAAAACTGTAGCTAGAGTGGGTACCGCTTAATATCCTGAAAAGTTCTGGTACATTTCATGGAATATGCTGTGTGCCAGGGTGAGTGAAATGGTTGGGCTTATACCACTGAGCCCAGTCTGGGGGAGGTTTGGGATTTCTGTGGAAAGAAGTATGCAAGTTGCATTTCAGGAGGTGGAAGTCTCAATGCTTGAAAATGTTTCCAGTACTGCTTTTTCTTTTTTTTCAAATCTTGGCCAAAAATGGTCATTACATTTCTTCCTAGAGTGAGGTTATTTTTTCGTGCGTTGTTGGGATTGCACACTTGAAAAATATTCTGTGGGTGCATGCATGCAAAATATTGGCATATTGAGAATACCCTCTGTGTGCAGAAAGTCGCTACATATTAGAGGGGTGAAAACAAAATAAATCCTTTCTGACTCCCTCTGCCTCCTCACATGCACACAAAAAAGAGATTCTCCTCTTCCTTTGAACCGCAGAACCACCTATTTAAGAAGGGAAGTGACAGCCAAACCAAAGGTGCTGCACAGTGTTCGTTCTTTCTGAAGCAATCCCAAGCTATTCCATTCATGCCACAGGCATAGTGATCCGGTGACGTTACTGGTATATTTCCGTTGGACACTGCGCTCGGCAGCTTTGCCAGCTGCAGCAATTTTTAGAATTGGAGCTTGTCTATGAATTTCCCACTTGTGTCCTATCACAGGGTTCACATTCTTGAGAGCAAGAGGACTTGCGGTTGAATTGTAAAGCTGTTTGCAGACCTGGTTGCTCACCCACAGTGGTGGGCTAAGCTTCTGAAAACAGCTGAGGACAACCTTGCCATTTGATGTGGGGCTTGGGGAGAGTTATTTATGAGTTGCTATGAACCACCTTGATGCCTAGGAGGGAGAGGCTTCCCAGCTAATTAAGCCAGTAGTTGAATCTGCTCAAGATGAATTACAGCATGGCCATCCAGCACATTTTGCAACATTGGCCCTGGTCCTGCTGTCCTTCCACAAGTAAAACTTACACCCATTTTACTGTAAGCCTTGCCTGAAAACATGTGAAGGGACAGTTTGTGTACTTGCAACCTTGGCTTTCATCAACTCGTGCAGAGAAAAAAGGCTTGAAAGCTGTGCCATCAATTGGGAAATGCCCCATTACAATACGAGTCAATGTGAGTGGAAGACAGGACCTTTCTCTCCTTTCTGTCCATTGGATGTTGGTTGCTTTTGATGAGTTCATAAAGCAGGAAGATTCCTGTGTATTTAAGGGCTCTATCGTCTCTTTGTCCTAAATGGAAGAGTGGGGCAATGGGGATGCTCCATGAGTTCTTGTCACAGAGACAGAGACTCAAGAACAGCCCAGTTCCTAGTGAGGACTGCAATGCGTAGCTAATGGTTTACACCAAGATGTTCTGAACAGGCCTCTTCACTGTTGTTTATTGCTTAGAGCCTGCTGGTGTGCTGGCTTAGATTTGGGAAGAACTAAGTAGCCTACAGCTATGACTTTGTTTTCCTGTCAAAAATCCACAATCATGTTTTGCTTTACTGTCCTAAATGGAAGAAATAGCTTTCGAGTCATTTCAGATATAGGCTATTAAATGCATGCCCTTAAAAGCCAATTCAGAAGGGTTCATCTGAACTCTGCCCCTTGACCCATGTCTTCAAGGGACCCTTCTAGCATTTTGTGATATTCACAGGATAGGATATTCCAGAACCTTTGTAAACAAAGAATTACAAAAATAGTAAGACAGTCAGAAATTCTAGTTTAGCTGTTCCAGTGATAGGGTATGAGGGGGAAACACACAACACTGCTATTTGATATCGTTTCAACATGAATTGGGGCTGACCATATTACTTTTGAGCGCTAAAGCCACAAGTTAAGCATTGCACAGCATCCCTAGTGAATGCTGTGGCACTCCTGAACACGTGCCTGATGTGCCGCAAGAAAAAGAGGAGGGAAGTTCTAGGTTAGCAAGTGAAGTACTTGGCCTAAATCTCCTTAGGGATGAATGTTATGCTTGAGATAAGAATCGTGTGATAAATTACAGAACCATGTGGCTGAATGAGTTTTTTCATTGGCTATCTGGTGATCTTCCTCACCTCTACACCACTAGAATCATCTCTTCGGAGTTCCTGGTTTATTTTATACAAAGAAGTGATGACTATACAGGTGGGGATGTTATGTGTGAGGCTGTTTCCGAAATGGAATTGGAGTAGATGTTCATGTCTTACTATTTCTTGTAGAGTCTCTTCTTGGCGGCCTTGGAGACCTGAGTTCCCTGTACAGCAGTGTAGAGCAGCAACTGAATGAAACTCTGAGGAGACGCAGGCATGCAGGAGATGACGACTACAACATTGAGGTGCTGCTAGGTGTGGATGACTCTGTCGTCCGATTTCACGGCAAAGAACATGTTCAAAACTACCTCCTCACCCTCATGAACATAGTAAGTATCTTCCACAGTGCTGCACTGCTTGGTTTGGAATGTGAAAGGCTTTTGTAGACTCTTGCAGGAGTATCTAGGAGATCATGCTTGGTAAAAGCACAAATTTTGTCTGCTCTTAGATCTGGTTTTCTCTTTTCAAGGTGCTCCTTTAACTGATCTTTTTTGTAACACTTTTCTAGGGCACATTCTAGGGTAATTCTAAGAATTTGGAAATAGTTGAAAAACATTTCTAGTAATTCCTAACTTCTCCTGCAACACAATTCCGAAGGAAAACCTCGTAAAAGAATAAACATGCAGAGCAAAAAGTGTTTTAAACACCTAACAGCTGTTTGAAAGAAAGCAAACCTTGCTAGTAATTGTTCCTTAACTGGTGTGGCAATATCCGTATTTATATAAAAACTGCAAAGGAACAGAGACTCATAGAACTCCTTTATCATAGTGTGTCTCATGGGGTTGGCAAGTATTTTTTGTCTACATACACATCTGGCTGTAAAATCAATGGCAAGATACTATATTTAAAGATACAATCTTCAACTACTCTATCAGATTCTACGGAAATGCACATTACAGAAGAGCACAGTTCACACTGTACATTAGAAGTCCTGTATTATCCCAGCACTGAATGCTAGAATTGCTCAAACGGTAATGTTTTCTGTTCTTTTTGCATCTTAGAAAAAGTCTTTAAAAAATATATGACATGAATGTAGAGGTGTATAATCCCTTGCAATGCGTAGCCTTTTCATAATGCACGTAAGCGTCAGACCCTTATGGATACATCTTAGAAGCTGTAGGGATCATAAGGTTTTCCAGGAAAGAAAAACAAGATCCTAAGGACAGATTATAAGAGAGTAAGTTTACAAATAACAATGATTTGATGAATGTAGAAAAGTATCTTGTATTTTTTACACTCACCTTTTTATTCTTGGAATAATTTAAAAATTATTCCTTAGGTTTACGAATCATCTTTGTAACACTTATTTATTCTACATCACTTCAGCTGCCATCATTCGTGACCAAGAGAATTAAATCCCTTCACTGCTGCAAAGTACCAGAAACACCTTCTCCCCTTCATGTAAAAAAACTCATTTCGTCTCCTCTTAGTACACAGCATTCCACTTTGGGATGGCCAGATGATGTGAATAACTTAGACGGTGAATGTGGCCGTCAGTCTCTGTTTTATGGTTAGCTTACATGCTTGCGCTGATAATTTTTTCATATGCATTTTCAGCTCTTAATGCCTCCCCTTGATCTCAATTTAATACCATTTTGCCTGCAGTGGCGGGCAGTGAGGGTACTTGTGGCACTAGCGCATAAAAAGGTTAATTGAGGCTCACCCTTCCATTTAGTTCATTTTAACCCAAATTATGTGAGGGGTGACTGGTGATTGCTGGGGTGACAGGAACAACCCCCTTCCCACCTAATCAGGCCAGTGGAAAATCTGCTGCCAGTGGGGTAATGAAGAGGTGAGATCAGTGACGCCATGAAGTGGTGGGAAAGCAGGTAGCAAGACTCAGCATTGTATGCAAGACTTCTCAGGACAACGCCTTTGTGTTAGACCTCGTGTAACACAGATAACACAGAAATGACAGAAACACTGCATTCAGAATGACCGGGGCGTTACTTCTCTCCCGTGCTCTCTCCCTTTGGTCCAAGCTTTTATCCACATGGCTTGTATCATAACACTCCAATTTAGTGCAAACTGTGCAACGACTACATCACTTGGCTACTCAAGTATGGAGACCTGCAGCTAAAAATATTACCTCTTGTGTTTCAGACTAAAAATGACTTGCCGTATCTAGAGATCTCTTTGCTCCCTTTGCAAGGTCCTCAGGCAGATAAATAAACTCTCTCTTCATAAGGAACTGTGCTGCCAACAACACAAATCCTACATGGGTGAAAGACTATGCTGCTTAGGTACAGAGGAGATCCCTCAAATACTGAGGGGGAAGTACAGGGCCAGGACCAAAGTGTACCCACAGGTATGGTCTCATTGTCATAAGACTCCAGTTAGCTTTTAGATGTTTAGAGCCTGGTCCATTAAAAAACAAACAAACAAGAACACCCACCAAAAAAAAACAAACCCTCAAGACCACACAGCTTTTGCCTGTAACAATCCCATCTCAGTTTTCCAAGTGCACAAACGTGCTGGGCATCTTTGAAAATCTGCCCCACCTGTTCTAGCTCCCAAAATGTGGACCAGCAGTTTAAAAATCTAATCCATAGAATCTGACAAGAAAAGAAGTTTCTCTGTCTGAATTTAAACCAACTGATATCTTTTCCAGCATAACTCTGTGTAGAATTACAGTAACTATGTATAGAATTATACTATGCTATAAATCTAGAATAAGAAACTCCAGACATACACATGCACATTGTAACTGAAAAAGAGAATTTAGTCTGCTAGGTTTACAACCTACAGCTTTGTTCAGTTTCATGCCTTCCCTACTGTTTCTGTAATTGGGAGCCTATATGTTTTAGGTCACTGGTATTTCAGTATGCCAGGGGAGTTGCTCCCTCACAGTAAACGAATGGATGCTGTAGAATCTTGGTTGGATGAAAAGAAGCTGTTAAGTAATGTCTCTGCATTTGGTTTTGGAGCCCAAGGCTTTTAATCATGATGTCCTTTCCTCCTCTGACGTGCACACTGAAAGCCTTTGTGTGTGACGCGTTAGGAGGCTGGACATGAAGCTCTGAGGAGAAAGAAGCCACTGAACCTAGGCTGCTCTGTGGGTCACCTCTGAGATACTAGTGAATCGATAGCAAGACTTTCACGGCCATGGACTTAGCAGTGCTAGGTCAACAGCTGGACTTGATCTTAAAGTTCTTTTCAAACCAAAACCAACTCTGTGATTCTATGAATGTGTATCTCGTAACTGTATCTTTGTTGTTAGTAGACGCTCCTTTTTTAGGTTTGAGGGAATTAGAAAGCAAGCCTTTGCTTGTTCCTAGAACATCCTCGGCAACTGGGACTGCAGCTGTTGCAGTCCAATCCACTGCTGACATCAGCAGACACAGTTCAGCACAGCTGAATTTGCCTGACAGACCTGAACCTGACTTTTGGGTTCGGTATTATATTTGGATCTAGTGGTGTGAAGATCCAAGAACTGAACTCTTGCATATCTACACTTGTATTCTTTACTCTTCCTAAAAATGGGAGATGAATTCTTTCTCTAGATGAGAAAGAATTTGTGATGGATGTTACAAGCATTTATGGGGATTTTTGCAAGGCTGATGGTAACTCACTGGGACTTGCCTTCGCAAGCAGGAAAGTTAAGGGCAGTTTTGCCACATGTAATGCAGCATAAACAAGATAGCTCTGGAGTAGCTTCAAAAGAACAGATACAGGCTTTGTAAACAGCACTATTTTGTTCAAGCAGCATTAAATTGCATTCATTCAACCCTGTGCCAGGACTGGTAATCCTGGCCACAGTGCCGCGCTGACACAACTATACTGCTCTCGGTGCCAGAGCTGGCTTGCTGGGAACCAAGCACTGCATGGCCTCACCAGGCCATTGGGAGCTTCAGGCCTGGGGGTTCAATTTCAGCTAAAGAAATGCCTGAGATGTTTCCCTATACTCAACATTTGTATGTACTCTCAGTTTAAGGAACAGGCTGGAAAACCCAGCATCAGTGATGCATCTAAACCAGCCATTAAAGGTCAGCACTGGAAGTCAGAAACCCAAATGGACTCATCTAGTCCAAAGCAATAAAATCTAGCGTGGTCCCTAGCTTTTAGGCAAAGCTTTACCATTATCTCACAGCAGGAACTGCCAAAGTCACTGACAGCCTGCTTTGCAGAAGGGCTGAGGGCTAAACCCACCCATTGGAGAGAATGTCATTCCCCTGGAGTTGTTGCTGGTAGCTCGGTGGCCTGTCCATTACTGGGTAGTTTTAGCTGAATTACTCAAGGTCACAGAGTCAACATTTTCCTGATCTTACCTCTACCAGGAGCATGTAAGGAGTTGTAGCCTCCATCTCCCGAACCCTGCCATAGAGTTAGCACCGTTCCTAATCCTCGGTGGAGCATCCCTTGGAGAACCTGAGAAGTACAGCAGGAAAGCAAGTAAGAGTGAAAACTGTCAGATGAATGGGAAATGGCAAGCAGTAGGACTGAGAAGGCCCAGCCTCCCTTTCTCTTCTCCTCCTCTCCCTCCCTCCCTCCCTGTTTGTTCCCTCACCCTGGTTATGCCCCAGGGCTAGGGCAGCCCTTGAGTGACTCCCTGGGTCTGTCAGGAGCCAGACCTGTGTCTGTCACCTGGTGGCACGCCACACTGGTGTTGAGGTCACTTCTTGCAAGAGGAGAATCGGTTTTCACCACTGTTTAATGTTTTATGGGAATGTGGCACTGTCAGTATATCTGGTGCTTTGCAGCCAGCTTTTCTTTTGTGTTATGTTGTCTCTCATAATACTGCTTTCCTCTCCTCTGCGCTACCTAAGAGAAACCTCTAACAAACAGGCACTGCATTCAATTTAAAGGATTTTTTTCAACTAAAAATAAAACAAAAAAGTCACAACAGTGAAATATTCCTAATGATCACTTTTAGCAAGAGGTAGCCAGTACACTTCAAGTGGACACTTAAAAAAAGCTTGATGTTTTCAGCACCATTGTGTTAGATTTGAAATTTGAGGTGTCCTGCATTAGGCAACTGACATTTGTTACTCCCTTGGCTGGTTACTTAAGGCAAAGCTTCCCTGGCTTAAAGTAATTGAGATCTGAAAGATACACACAGAGAGCACTGGGTTATACTGGGGGAATCTAAGCAGGTTCAGACTTGGCAGTATTTATATCTTTCCATTTTTTTTTCTTCTTGAGAATAAACCCAAATTAGCCAGCAGAGTGGTACTTCCATGCATCATTCGTTCTCAAATTTCAAGTTGCTTTTGACAAAATTCCTCTTTTGCTGATCACTATCCAGTCAGCATTGCAATTTTGTGGGCATCTCTTTCTTTCTAAATAACAATTGTATTTTGTTATCCATCAGTACTATTAATTTAGCACCAAAAAAAAAGGTCCACATTTAATTTTAGTTCTGTTGTTTCAGGGAAGCAACTGCTCAGTGCTTCAGTCCATGAGAGCTCTATGATTAACCAAAAGAGGAATGGAGTGAGCCAGATATGTCTAAAAATTCTGCCACAAGTCTCCACGTGCACACACTACCTGCGGTTCTTTATCTATCCATCACTTGCTCTCATTTATGTTTTTTACAACAGAGACAGGGCAACCATGACTCTGCCTCTGTCTAGAAGTGCATAGCAGGGCCTAAGCACATTACTTAATTGAGAGATCTCCCGACTTTTTCTAGTCTCTAACCCGACCACTTCCTTGATAGTTATTACCTCAGATAAAGGAGAAAAGTCATATTAGTGTTCATTCTTTTCTGTGCAGTTCCACATGGAAATAAGACCGTTTGCTGGCGACCAACTACAGCATGCATAAGGTAGATGCATAATCTGCAACATTTTTCCATGCAGAGCTGCCAGATAATTATTGTGAGCAGCATTTCAGAAATGCCAGTTTCCCATGTGCAGTTACTTGTGGCTGTGCTCAACCACACGGGTAATTTGTATTGCTGAAGAACATGAAATAGAAGTTAACATAGTTTTGGCAAACGTGGAAGCAATGGCAGAATCCAGAAATTTTTGAATCCAGAAAATTTGGATGAAAAGTTATTGTTTGTGTGAGTAACAGCATACTCTTGATACAGTACTTGCAGGAAATAATTTTCTTTTTGTCACATACTTTTGGAAACATCAACAATAAATCTTCATTAAAGATGATTTCAGAATATTATCTTTTTAGTTTTAAAAACATTTGACTATCAACAGCAGAGCTGATACACTGTCCCAAAACACTTCCATATTTTTTTAATGTCTATGGCTCCATCTACTGGGAGTAGAATCATAGAATTGTAGAACCTTAGAATTGTTTAGGTTGGAAAAGGCCTTTAAGATCATCAAGTCCAACTGTTAACCCTGTCCCTAAGGGCCACATCTACATGGCTTTTAAATACCTTCAGGGATGGTGACTCCACCGCCTCCCTGGGCAGCCTGTTCCATGGCCTGGTAACCCTTTCAGTGAAGAAATGTTTCCTAATGTCCAATCTAAACCTCCCCTGGCGCAACTTGAGGCCTTTTCCTCTTGTCCTCTCACCTGTTACTTGGGAGAAGAGACCAACACCCACCTTGCTACAACCTCCCTTCAGGTAGATCTAAAGAGTGATAAGGTCTCCCCTCAGCCACCCCTCATAGCACTTGTGCTCCAGACTCTTCCCCAGCTCCGTTGCCCGTCTCTGGACACGCTCCAGCACCTCAATCTCCTTCCTGTATTGAGGACTGTAGTGTTGCATGGGGTGGTTGTGACCCGAGTGCAGGACCTGGCACTTGGCCTTGTTGGAGCTCATACAACTGGCCTCAGCCCATCAGCCTGTCCAGATCCCTCTGTAGACCCTTCCTACGGTTTGTTTGCCAAGTGCATTTATTTTGTCTGTTTGAGAAATTTTTTATCTATTCTGTAAACAGATGCTTCCCCGCTTTCTCTGTGGAGTCTCCCGGTTGTTGTTGCTGTCCCAGCAAGAGCAGACTGACTGCTTCCTGTGCATATTGCTACTGAATGCAGTCTAACTGCTTTTTACTTTTAAATCGTACAACAGAGGCTGTATGGCCAGTTGGACATCTGTGATATGTTTCATAAGTTTGGATCAGACAAATCAGACTTACTGGGGTGTGATTTGTCTGTGTTTTGTACCAGGACCACTATCTTGGAATGTAATTTCTTTTGCCATTATAACCACAGTGTGGATGCAGTTACAGCAGTTTGAAAGTGCTGCAGTCTACACTGATGTCGGCGGCCCTTTTTTTATATCTGTGGCCTTCCAGCCAGGTTACAGGTTTCCAAAATTGCCTGTGTCTCAATATACGAGAGTATATGAACTTGCTTCTCGTGGGAATCCTGTAGAGGAGCCCTCCAAAGCAATCCACAGAGACTGGGGTAAAAAATGGTGTTGCAGAGAAATCTTGAAGATGACTTGAATCTTTAGCTCAATTCCAGGATCCTTTTTGTCTCTAGGAAAGTCACTCCTGGGAAGCTTGTTTTTTCTCGGCACAAGGGTAATTGTGAACGTTTTGTCCGAACACGAACCTTTGTGGGAACAATACTATTGCATTAGTGGGCAGAAAATGAGGTGAATAATTGAACTTTGGAATAATTGCTTCACAAGACGGGCAGTCTGAGTTATGTGTTCATTCCTTGTAGAACTGTCCCACTGACAGTGTGTTCTCAGCTGATCCTAAAAGGGGTTGCATTTTTCAAAACCATGGACTAAAATCATTGTGCCAGGTCCCACAGTCTGGACAACTCAGAATGACCTTTTTCCCTGAGGGGAAGAGGGAAGTTCTGTTTAGCCTGACTGAAAAAAAAAACAAGCCAACCTCTAAATCCTGCTCAAATATACCAGCCTCTGAACAGTGGTTTTTATTTTTTGCCAATTACCCATAATATAATATTTATTTTGTTTTGAGGGAGATGTATAACTTCATTGATGATCTGTAGATGCGTTAGCTCCCTAATTTATGCTCTGGTGGCAGGACATTTCTCACCTTCCCAGACAAAAGGAAGGTCTTCAAGAACTGGTTTTGACCCATTTGCATAATTCTGGGGTTTTTTTAACTTCACTTCCACAAATGCACTTCTTAGTACAAAAGTGACCACATAATTCTAATTTCTCTTTAAAAATTAGGGCAGCAATATTAATTCCTTCTAAAAAAAAAATCTTCAAGACAAAACCTACCATGAAATAGTTCAGTTTTTCAGCGAGCAGTGGAACTGCAGTGTTACCTCTGGATTTCTGTCTTGTGACTGTGCTTTCCAATGGGATATAAGCTTCTCTTGTGCTGGGAGCGTTCTCCGAGCTCCCATATGTGCGTGTGATAAAGGGTATGTGGTCTTTCCTTCCTTGTAAGCAGTAGTAAGACTCTTATTTCTAATCAGCTCCTCACTTTCACAAAATTTCTGGATACTTAATTTCTTTGAGATCTTTATTGTTTTGCAATGTTGCTGGAAGCTGGTAAACAGGGCCAAAATTTATTGGGGTGTTAGAACTAACAGAGGGAGTGACTATCTAGTCTTCATTTCCTTTGGAAATGAGGCTAAAACCACTTGAATTGAAATTCTGCCTATAAATGATGGGTACAGATCTCACTGGAGACCTCTGAAGACCTAACTTGGTGCAAAGCCGTGGACTGTTTTATGAGGACTCCCTGTGAGCTTTGAAGTTTGCTCTTTCCTGTATGATTTCTGTAGTCCTCAAGGACTAAGGTTTTGAAGTCTCATGAAGTTGTCTTACGAATGGGTATTTTCTCAGGCTAGCAGTTGGTTTTTAATGTAGTAAGTTTTTCCAGATTGTGTAAATGTTACATGCTTTCATGCAGTTGGTGATTTTTCTAATGGAACACGTTGACTTGCAGAAATTAAATGTATTTGGAGATGTCATTATTCTATAAGGTATACTACAGCGTTTATGTCTCTGGCAATGCAGTTGACTTTAAAACCAAAGCATTTCTGGGATTTGGAAACACTTTACCCACTGACTTTGAGATTGATTTAGAATCAAGAGTACTATTCACCTCCTTAAAGCTAAACATATGCCTACATGTGTGCAGAAACGGAGCCTCATTGTTCGTGTCATTGTCTAAGTATTCTGCCTTCCCAACCTAGAGCTTCAGAATACAGAAATGGCTTTAAGTCCAGTCCTCGAGTATTTTCCAAGGACAAACTTATGCTGAAGTTAACAGCACATTTCCTTGAGAGAGAGCTACTGGCAGCAGCATCTTTTACAAAATGAACAAAAATATGCTTACTCGCTCTCCTCACTAAAATACTCATCCCATGTGTTCAAACTGAAGTGAGACGATTGATGAAGCAAATAGGAACAGAATCTGGAATTCATCCACAGCTAGAGTGGCCAGATGGCATAGCAGAGGTGGCCACCTGGGATGGATGGTGATGGTTTTATCTGTTGTTAAAGCAAACTCTATCTGCTTTTAAATCCCTCAGTGAACTTGAACACACTGCTATAACCTTGCTTTCCGGAATAACCTCATTTCCCTCATTATGTTTATCAAGTGAGTGAAATGAAGCATTCAGATAAGTATTTGCAGAGTTTGAACTTGAAGTCTTTTTTTTCCCCAAATCAACTTTTCTATTGGCCCTGATCCAAAGGCTGTTAAACTTGAGAGGAGTCTTGACATGTGCTTCAGAAAGTTCTCCATGAAAGGGTATGTGATGACGGGAAGTGTAGTCTACATTTCTCACTGCATGGAAATGATTTGAGGCTTGAATCCCCTTCTGAGAAAACTGTAGTGGTATAAGCACTTGAAATAACATGTGTGGCCTTGGGAGATCCCTTGGTATCATCAGTGATTTTTTTCTTTTTAATTTTTCCTTTTTTTTTTTTTTTCCCCCTCAGGTGAATGATATTTACCACGATGAATCCCTGGGTGTTCACATAAATGTTGTGCTGGTCCGGATGATCATGTTGGGGTATGCAAAGGTAAGCAAGCCACTGAACTGGTTCTCCACCTTCATCTTCTTTGTAACTATAGTCCACATGAACCACATGAACGGCTGTGGAAACAGAAGTCTACTGAACAGCTAGTTCCAGAGAACTGCCTTCCCTGCTTGGCGTGTGCTAAATGAACTTGTGCTTTATTTCTGAGGCCAATCATGAGTGTCCCTTTTGTGACACAAGTGCAGGACTGGCTCAGCCTGCTCAGGCTTGCAGCCTGAATTCTTGCCCTTGTGAGTCCTCAGGGAATTAAATCAGTTTTGTAGAAGCAATCATCTTGGTTGACCAACACATCTTGCTGGTGCACCCCCTCCAAGCAGTCTGCTAGTGTAACTACCTCCTTTTCTCATTTTGTGTGCACCCCTTTTACTGAGGCACACGCCTCCACTTTTTATCCTGGACAGTACTTGCAACAGTACTTTGATTTTGCTGGTAAAATACACTCAGAGAGTTTTGAAACAAATGCTTGCTAAATTGTTCAGGATGAGAGGAAGGTGCTAATGCTGTTTAGGGTTTGATATGTATCGCATCTGTTCCATTTAACTAAGACACTGAATTTGGGCAAATCAGAAGACCAGTTTGATGTTTGTCTTCTAATGAAATTTCCTGAGCTTATAAGCACATGCTGCAGCAAAAGCCTCACAGAAACAGATGTTTAATCTGTGTTAATTAATACACATTGACTGGCACTACAGAGTTTTGCACAAGTGAAGGCACTGTCCTATGTGTTTATATTATTTGCTTCCCCCACACAGGCCGTGTGTGTCACTACCTTGTCATTTATCCCAGCTGAGTCACGTTTGTCTCTGGCAGTCCAGAATGTGAGGAAATTTCAACAAAAGAAATAAGAATGTCCTGACTAAATCCTACAATCAAGTTTTTTGTTCCTCCTGCACATGACAGGCTATACTCAGGCCATTATTTTCATAGATGACTCATTATACTGCCTTCAGAAAAAACACTAACAATGTATTATTATATGGTCACTGTTAGATATACATGGTCACTGTTAACATACACATTTTCTTTTCTCATAGGAAAGAAGGCTGTCATGACTTAGAGTGATAGGGTATTAGGAAAAGAGAAATGGGGATCTGGTTGGTGCTCCAAGATAATCAAAACTTGTTTGAATTTCCTACCTTTAGGAACTCCCGGGTCTAACATTTTGCTCTTTCAGTCCATTAGCTTGATTGAAAGGGGGAATCCCTCAAGAAGCTTGGAGAACGTTTGCCGCTGGGCATATCAGCAGCAGAAGTCGGACCCCAATCACTCTGAGCACCATGATCATGCCATCTTCTTAACCAGGCAAGATTTTGGGCCTGCTGGTATGCAAGGTAATGCAGCTGACCTGGAGAAAAACTATCTGGACTTGGTGGTTTTGGGCTAGTGCCTGCCAGAAGAGAGGAAAATTTGAAAAATGCATTGTTACACGATCCTGAGACCATAAGAAACATGGGCCCATATTCAGAAAATAGTTACAGTGGTGTTCAATTTTAAAGATGTATTGAAACCCAGATCTGTTGGGGAAAGCCTGTACACCCATAATAATCTTCAGTTACCTATTCTGGCTCTAGGAAAGGCCCACAGGGACAGCCTGAGCACATACTCATTACTCTCTTGTGGAGAGAAAATACTTCCTCCCATTTGTTTTACATACATTTTAAAAAGCAAGTAGACCATGGTAGTCCTTGCCATTTTGTATCGAACTGTAGCTGATTGAGTAAGTAAATAGCTCTTTACTTTCTTCAAGCACTAGGTGTTTGTGTGTGTATGTGTGTGTGTACAGGGATCACTAGGAACACTAAATGCACTTTTCATTCAATTCCCTTTTATTTTATTACATCGTTCACTGTAGATTTCTTTTTATAGATAGCACACCAGCTACGTTGATACCTGCATTAATCTTTCTGACTCAAGGAACTAATGATAATGTGAGGTAAATTCACAAAGTGTGATTCATGTCAGTGCAGATAAATAAGAGTCTGGGTGAGAGCCCTGAAATATTGTGGCTCCACGCAGCATTACAACAAATAGGTCCCTACTTTTATTTCCTCGGTTCTCCCTGCAGAATGTGCATCCTGTAATGATTGTTCCAGACCAAACAAGCACTTTCATCTCTTATGCTGTGGTCTGTGGTAGGGCCGAGGGTTCCTCTTAACTGAGACATTGTGGTTGTGTGCGCTTCTTGCTTGTGCTTGCAGGTGGACAAAAGGGACTAGAAAATAGAGCAATATCTGAAGCAAAGCTCTCCTACTAAATGTAGTGGCCTCCACTGCAATAAATTTAGTATTAGGCATTCAAAAACGCCCTCTGTCTTCTATGCCTCATTTTCCCCAAGCACACCAGCAGTCCTCCTTCCTCTCTAAATGTTCCCTGTGTCAGGCCCTAGAGATTCTCATAAGAAGCTCAGCAGAGCTTCTCCTGCTGCTTCAGCCATGTGCCCTGCTCCAGCGCTGTGGCTGGTCCTGTGGCTCCATCCCTTCTGCCAGTCTCCACGGTCTCCTCTAGTGTGCTGTGCCTTTGACTCAAATCCTGCAACTTACCTCTGAAGAAAAGAGCCCCATTCACTATTCAGTCATGGAGATGCAGTGCAATATGTATATAATTTAACGTGGTGTCAGTAGTACATTCAGCTCTAATGGCCAGAGTTTACAAATCTTTGCCTAGCACCAAGGTAAGAATGACCTACTTTCAGTACAGAAATGCCCTTTAGCAAGAAAGCTTTTGTGCTCATTTGCTGGTGAACCCATACTGTATGAAGTACATTTCCAAAGAGCTTTTTGAAAAATGCACGGTGTTCTGGCTGTTCAGCTGGAGGTGCCTTAGATACTTGTGTTCAGTACCTCCATGCTTCACCTTTCACGGGGAGATAAAGGTCTGAGTTCTCCTTCAGGTCTGGGCTGGTCTGCCTGGAGTACAACTGGTTAGGGTGAGATGCTGGGTAGACTTCCCTGTCTTCAGAAAGATTTTTTGCTTTTACTAAGGAAAAGACAAGCAATATGGCTGGTATGTAGATGAAGGTACTAACATGAACACAGGCGAAACCCCCCAGCCTATAGCTTTTATTTGAACGGGAATCTTGTGCATTTTCAGTGATAAAAGTGTCACTGTCTGAAGTAACACAGATGTCTGGGGAATCGGTCCCAGTCTGTCAGTCATTTACTCTGTTTGACAGCAATTGCAAAGACAAAGGAAAAAAATATCAATCGAAGGAGAAGAATCCCAGGTTCCTCTCAGGTAGTAAATTTATTGGGATGTCTAGTTTAAAATAAATGTAATAGGTAAATGAATCAAACATGATTTCTGTCAATAGGATATGCTCCTGTTACTGGCATGTGTCACCCAGTCCGAAGCTGTACTCTCAACCATGAGGACGGGTTCTCATCAGCTTTTGTTGTTGCTCACGAAACTGGTCATGTGTAAGTCTAACTTTTAAAATTAGATTACCGGTAAAATACGGTGCTGCATCTCCTGCTTACTTCAAGTGGTTTAATTTTAATGACTATATGAAAGCTATCCTAATTTTATTTCCATCCCCTTAGAATGCATCAGTGGTTTAAGCAAGGAAGAGTTAAGTGGGAGAAGGAGGGAAAGGGGAAGAGAGATGGGAAGCTTGTTTTCCATAGGGCGAGGAAGAGGTCAGTAAGAAACCTGGATGGCCTGGGCAGTGGAGACAGAGGCTTGTCAAGCATCCCTAACTGCTTTCTTCTCATTGACTGAAAGTGCTGATTTGTTAGATTTGGCACTTCTTCAAGAATGATAAAACGTTAGGTTGGGAGTAACTGATTAAGCAAATATCTCAGTTAGCTGTCTGGATGAACTGATGTCAGGCACTGAGGATCTGATTTTTGTCTTCCTTAAGTAGTACAGGCTACTTGGTCAGCTCACCGGGGTTTTCTGCCAGTGTCAAAGTAATACAGGAGGAATTTAGCCAAATTGGAGATGACCAACTCGCATATTAAGCTGTACTAGGTGCACGCTTGGAGATGTAACTTGCTAACCCTGTTAGCTTGCAAGCAAAAACTTGTTACCTTTTTGGAGTTGCAACATAACTATGGTAGCTCTGTGTATAAATAGGTGCTTTTGATAAACGAGTATACAAACACAGACAATTCAGTGTCTGAATGAACTGCTCCCTAATGAGCAGAATTGTTGTTTTCCTTCATCTGAAGCATAAGAAATCATCATCATCTGGTTTCCTGGTATTAACAAAGTATTAAAGTATAAATGAAAGAGCATTCAGAGAGTCCTTATGTATTGGCATCAAGGAAGATCAGTTTGAAACGCAGGTGATACCTGTAGAACGCAAAGAACATTTCATTTTGCATGATTACATGTGCATGAGAAACTGTTCTTCACAGCTGTGTTAGCAGTTGAAGAGCAGAAACTGCCTGGGCATTGATACCAATTCTTTGTTACAGGCTGGGAATGGAGCACGATGGGCAAGGGAACAGATGTGGGGATGAGACAGCAATGGGGAGTGTTATGGCTCCCTTGGTGCAGGCTGCCTTTCATCGTTACCACTGGTCCAGATGCAGCGGCCAAGAACTCAAAAGATACATACAGTAAGGACCTGTCAGCACTTGGCAGTAGTTGTTTTACTAAAGAAACAGAAGCCTTTGTGGTTCATGGGATGTGGGGCCAGTGTGCTGCCGTCTGCCAGACAGCAGAGAGAAAAGGAGAGGCAATCGCAGTGCGAAGGAGCAGGCACAAGTGCCATACATGGGACCCTTGACTGTGGAAGCCCTTTTTATTGAACACGGCAGTACAGGGGCCTCAGGGGTACCAAGGAATGGGGTCCTCTGGGGCGGCCTGCTCTCTGCTTCCAAACAGGGAGTCAGCCTGTGGGACCTAGCTCCACCTCTGGCCTCCTCCAGTAGAGCCGTTTTCTAATCACCTTTTTTGCCATACTCTTTTTCCCTTCAAATCTATATTAGAAAAGCTATAAGCCAGGAACAAAGCCCTCACTTAGAGCTTTACTCGAAGCCCATTGCATGCTTGGGGGGGTGGTAGCAGGAGTCTCTCTGGCAGACTTTATGTCAGGTAGCTGGTGTTTTCCCTGGGTTTTTGATCTCACTAGGAGTTACACTGTGGAACTGGCAGGATCAAGCCCTAAACTCAGAAAAGGAAGTAGCAAAAGTTGTGGAAGAGAAGAATGCACACCTGTGCATGCCTAAATTAGGGAGCGAAGGAGAACAGATCTCTACCCTGCTGTCTCTAGTCTCCCTCCATGTCTGTACCTCTTCATCCAATTCTTAGGCTTCATTCTCCATTGCAAATAGCTGGTTTTGCCAGCCAAAACTGAATGAAAAATTCAGGAGCTGACCCACATGTCCTACAGAAGAAACCCTATTTGTAACACAAAGCATAAAATAGTCATTGATTGAGACATTAGAGCTCCAAGTGAAACACCCCAGTGCAGGAGGAGCTGCCCACCAGTATTGCTATTCTAAGAGTTAGAGGAGTAAAAAAAAAAAAAAAAAAAGCAAGCCTTATTCTTGCCCATTGCATAGGCAGGGCTTCATCCCTGTGAATACAGCAGGTTTCAGGTCCGGAAGCCTGTTTTCAGACTACTGTGCTCTTTTAAAGCTCCGTAAAATCAGTGGAAAGACTCCCTGTGACTACAGCGGGCTTTGTGTTAGGCCTTGTATTAGGAATCATACTCCAGGTTGAAGCACATCGAGATGTTGTCCTCTGGCACTTAGAGTGGGGGCGTGTTTGTTTTCTGCCTCTAGTGACAGGAAAATAAAGTGCAAATTTCACATTTTGCAAGGGCCAGGAAGGCCTGGAGATGCCTCTCCACAGTCTCCAGCAAATGCAGGGATTTTTCTGTAGGATCTTCCCATCCAATGCTCAGTCATATGTTGCACTAGGCAATATTCCCATGGAAGGGATTGTCCATGCTTCAAGGAGCAATAACTATATGTAAACAGGACAGTGAACAGATTGGAGAAAGAGTATTGCCTTACTAAGAATAAGTACTTTGATATTGCTGATCAAAAAAAAAAAAATGCTACATCCTCTCATGATTTTATTTTTCCTGTGTATCTTTCCACAGCTCTTATGACTGTCTTCTTGACGACCCTTTCGAACATGATTGGCCCAAGCTTCCTGAACTGCCAGGAATCAACTATTCCATGGATGAACAGTGCCGCTTTGATTTTGGTGTTGGCTATAAAATGTGCACGGCGGTATGTCCAAGGCAGTCATTGCAAAGACAAATGTCCATGCAGCAAGTTGGTGTTTGGTCTTATTTTAGAGTTGCAATATATGCATTTTCTCCTAATTGAAGAGCAGTTAATGGAGTAGTTTAAACACACTTATAAAGAGGAGACAGATATTTATGGGTGGAACACAGTCATCTTGGTCATTTGGTTTAACGGTCAAGTGGACAGCAGCACAGTCCACATGACAGAATTGTGACAGTGATCCCAAGGAAGAAGGGGAAAAAGCCCCTCATTTTCTTCCCACTTCTGGGTGTCTCCTCCTTTCCCTTTCTCACCAGCTCACAACTAGGGGATGCAGGGAACCAGCATTGCCCTTTTCTTTCTGAAGATACCGTACTTACTAGTGTTTGTGTGTATAAGATGAGTTGACTGGGTAAGTTGAATCCTTATCTGAAAAGTATTAATAATCTAATGTTGAGTTTCAACTCATAAATGTTCTACATTTCAGTTCCGCACCTTTGACCCATGCAAGCAGTTGTGGTGTAGCCATCCAGATAACCCATATTTCTGCAAGACCAAGAAAGGACCTCCACTCGATGGGACAGAATGTGCCCCGGGAAAAGTGAGTATGGTGGTTTTGCTATGCTTGTATTCAAAAAAAACCCAGCAGTTGCGTTCATTTGGGTTGAAGGTGACAGAGGAAATCAGGGAGTTGCCCAGCATCCCCTGGGTGAAGCCAGAATAAGGGAAAAGAGGGAGCTGTGCTTTCCCACTGTGGTGTTCTGTGAACTGTATAAAGTTTTCCATAGTATAAAGAAAATTTTGGACCTCAAAATCCTAGCTGAGGTGTAACCCATTCTCAGCCCCCCTCTTCCGTGGCCTTTTTGTTATGTTTTTTGGATTCTTGTCTCATCTGCAAACTGCCCATGAAGTGTCATCAGGAATCCATGGCAGCAGATAATGCCATTCCTGTAGGACTGCTTCTTAGTGCTTGTGGTGCAGATATCCTGTGGCTGAATGTTTGCGTAGGCTTAGGATTAGCTCTTTATTTTTCCCTTTTAATATCCCCATTGGTGGGTGTCCTGCTGCTAATTCATTTTTAATTATAAAATTATATTCAGATAAATGTTTGTTCAGCGAATTCCATGTATTTTGAGATACAGGAGAGCTGCTTATACCATCTGAGTATGCCCTAGCAAGCAGCAAAGCAACACCCTGCTCAGTGACTAGCCCTCTGTTCCAGCCTACTTGCATTAGTGTGGTATTTGGCCAGTATGAGGAGAAAAAAAAAGAAAAATAAAATTCAACTAATCCTCAGCAAAAACTATCCTGCTACTATTCAGAACATTAAAATTCCTTTAAAAAGGTGGTAGTGACTCAAATGATACCAAGGCTTACTTAAGTGGAGAGGAAGGTGGAACATGTTGAGCTTCATGTATCTGCCCATGGAAGAGTTCAGGCTCAGGTTCGGCAGTGCTGCCTGCTCATTCGTGGAGCAGATGACCGCTGTCAAGGAGGGGGATTGGGTACTCTCAGGCCCAGTACACATAGACCTTTATTCCACTTGTCCCCTGAAAAGTCTTTCTCAGCCTACGAGCTCACGTCTATATTCCTTTAATTTTACTACGATTATACGTTTGGTTTTTGTTTCTGTTCTCATCTGTTTTCCTTGCCCGATTTCTCTCAGTGGTGCTATAAAGGTCACTGCATGTGGAAGAACACTAACCAGCTGAAGCAGGATGGCAACTGGGGACCCTGGACAAAGTTTGGCTCCTGCTCACGAACCTGTGGAACTGGAGTTCGCTTTCGAACGCGCCAGTGCAACAATCCAATGTAGGTCTTCTGTCTAGGTGGTAGTTCCAGTCAAGTAGGAGTCATTATAGGTGTCCATTTAAATGGCATTTACATTTTGGATGGAGTCTGCCAAAATTCACATTCTGTTCAAGCCCCTTGGAACATGGCTTTTTGCAGGGAGCCAGGATCATTTTGGAGAATTCAGGAATTTCCATAGAAAAGCCTGTGGAAAACCATCCCAAAGATTTGGCTGATGTGTAAGAGAGTGAAGAGTACATAGTGTGTGAGCTCAGCAAGCTGCAGGATAAACTTAGACAATCTCTAACTGTAAATCGACTATTGGCAGCATATATGTGCACATGCATTACTTCTGCATTTCAGCATGTGCCTTCGGGATGCACCAGCAAGCACGGAGGTTATATCTCAAGTGTCTATCTGTGCAGTGTAACTGCTCTGTTTCCATTTTTGTCACTTCACACTTGTTTTGCAAAATTCTCTCTTAAAATAGAGTGTGAAATTTCACAGACCTAATGTCCAGAGGGTTTCAGAATCTCTTAAATGTTTTCTCTTCACAGGCCCATTAATGGAGGTGAAGATTGTGCTGGTGTCAATTTTGAGTTTCAACTTTGCAATACAGAGGAGTGTCCGAAGCACTTTGAGGACTTCAGAGCGCAGCAATGTCAGCAACGCAATTCCCACTTTGAGTATCAGAACAGCAAACACCACTGGCTGCCATATGAACACCCTGACTGTAAGTTCTGTTATTTGCTTGTGTTACAAGTCAACCCTGGAATCTCCCAGAGCTTGGGGGGGGTCTTGCTCATCAGCCACACCGGGACAAGAAATAATAGGGGTGAGCGAGTGTAGGTGAGACTACAAAGCAGGACAGAAGGATGGCCGCAGAAGGAAAGGCCAGGTGCCATGCAAGACAGTTGTAATTTCCCCAACCCTAGGCCAGCCAGCTTCTCCTGACATTCGTCCTCCTCTTAGTGAGCACATGACATAGCAAGAGGCTCGCGACCCAGCTCCTGCTGGAATAGCTGGTTGGGTGCTCATAGCATTCAGTGCCCTGCACTGTCAAGCTGTTGGGGCAAGGTGTGGAAAGCTGCTGGTTGGGTTGTGAAAGACTCTTCCTGCCCTCTCTCCCGTATGGCTGTTCATCTGCCTGAGTACAAAGTGTTAACATTGATTGTGGCTGCTGCTAGTTACTTCCACTGGAAGTATTAACTGTGTTTCTCTAATGGCACTACTTGAGAAGTCGTTCTTAGTATCTTTCCGCTCGTTTATAGATCTGCCTCAGCCTGATTCTGTCAGTCTTCGCTCCTAACATTTATCTAACCCACTAATAACCTTGAGTGACAAGACAGCTTCAAGCTCAAAGACAGATTCCTACCTCACTGAAAGGTGCTGCAGAGTTGCTTTGAGTTGCCGGTATTTCTTCCTCATGTATCTCCTGAGATACCCTTTACACAGATGGCTAAGGAGTTTTATTTCCTGGATAATGTCTGAATTCTGTTCAGCTGGTATTTTCAAAAAGGGATAAAGAAAGTTCCACATCCTCAGTGCTTTTCACCTGGCTTTAGCGATGTCTTCTCACAGACTCACTTTTCTGCTGTTGTTTTTCTGCACCCCTGTGACTTCCTAAACTCGGCTCTATTCCCAACAAGATCAGAGCGAAAGCTGCTTTCAGAATACTCAAAAATTCAGTCCTAGGAGCCTCTTAAGGGAACTGATTTCTGTGAAAATACCTCAAAGTGATAGGCCCATAATTCACAGAAGAGCAAATTAATTGCTTTTTTTCCCCCAACATTTGTCTGTTTAAGGTCCTTTCTATCTGTCATATTCTTTTCACTTCTTTAGTGGGATATTTTTCTGAAGCACATCTGGACTGCTGTTAATTTATGCAGTTACTTGTCTTTCCTTGCAATGCAGCTAATAAGAGATGTCACCTGTACTGCCAATCCAAAGAAACTGGAGATGTTGCTTATATGAAACAGTTGGCACACGATGGGACTCGCTGTTCCTATAAAGACCCCTACAGCATTTGTGTTCGTGGAGAATGTGTGGTGAGTGATAGCTTCCCAAGGTCATTGCTGAGCTTGAACTCTGCTGTTTACCTAACAACTCTGTCTGGAATCGATCTGCAGAACTCAGTCAACAGTGCAGACCTCAACTTGGCAGATGTTTCTAAATTAAAAATTTGCAGCATCATATTCCTCACAATTCCTTGAGTTTTAAATTAAATTAGCGCAACAGCATAGATCTGTTCCGTGGAAATACTTCAGTTTTCTTTGTTTCATTTGCCTTTTTTGTACTTAGTTTTGTGTCTGAAAAGAATTCTGTCTATTTTTCTGTCTTTCCATCTTTCTTAGTCTTGAAGTACAGTGATTATAAAGCAAGAAAGCAAGACTCAATCCCTGTTTTTTACCTGGAAACATTATCCAGCACCAGACTTGCAAGTAATTTGTGTTTAAAGAAAACAGATCAGTGTTGGGTGGTAATTTCTTCTATGCATTAATTTTGAGATTGCTTCCCACCACAACTAAAGCTTACAGCCAATGACAAAGCCTTCTTTTTTTTTTTTTTTTTTTTTTTTTTTTTTTTCCCTGGCTCTTCCTTCTGCAGAAAGTGGGTTGTGACAAGGAAATTGGTTCCAATAAGGCTGAAGATAAGTGTGGCGTCTGTGGCGGAGATAACTCTCATTGCCGAACCGTGAAGGGAACCTTTACCCGCACTCCCAAAAAGCTTGGTAGGAATAGCATTTTCATGCATCTGGATATTGTTTTGGCTGCTTCTGGTGTTTGTGTCATACTTGGTGCTTTTGAAGAGGGGTCAGAAATGCAGCCTACTTTAAGGTAGCAAAACACTAGTTGTAAGCTGATGTGCAAAAATAGTTTAGTCCTTCATAAAGAAATGACATTTTTGAAAAGGTGTAGTATTTCTGTCCTTTAAAAGACCTATTGAAGAAAGCTTGATCGGTCAAGCATATCAAGAAATACTGACCATGCAGAGCATGTTTAGTTCCAATTTGTAAATGTTGAAGCCCAGCCAGCCAATGTTTTTGATAAGTAGGGATACACTGAGTTTTGCTGAATAAAAACAAACTGTTTTTCTAACAGTGAAATGCAGAAGGTGAGGTATTTTGCTTGATACTAAGTATAGCATTCCTCTATCTGTATGAGGACTAAAGGAAACATTTTTATTCTGCTCTTAAAGATTAAGCTTATCGTAACTTTTTCTTCTCAAACATAAACTCGGGAGTTTTAAGTGCAAGTCTGAATTTCTGTGCATATGAAATGAGCATATGGATCCTCATGTCAAGTCAGTTTTGTATGATGCTTCCTCACAAATTACAGCCCTTTAGTCAAATAAACAAATAAAATTCAGCTGAGTTCTGAAACAAATATAAAAAGCTTTGGCAGGAGTCCTCATTTCACATACCCTTTAAGTTGTGTGACTGACATCCAGTGGAACATATGATAGTGTTCTGCTAGCTCAGAACTGAGAATGACCTGGTTAAAATTATCAAACTGCACTCTGGGGTATTTTGCAACACATTTCCTATCGATAAGAATATAAGATCTCCTTGGACTTCTGGAGAAATTTCTATTTACTCATTTATTTCTTAAGCCAGAGCAGTACTATCTTTTGCATTTTGCTGTGACTATTTTGTATTTTAAGGCTTTTATATATTGCCTTTGGAGGGGGGAGGGGG
>KL267968.1:0-18075 GCA_000699545.1 Podiceps cristatus
ATAAGATGCATAAGGCCTTCCAAGCACATAGAGAAACTGCACAAGGTGACTCCATTTGGAGCATCCTTATCCAGCAAATACCTGATTGCACATAGTTCTCACCCTACCAGTGTGTAGCTCACACCCCATATTTGCAAAAAAATGCATTTTGCATGGCCAAGGGTGAAAATGTGCACAGGGCGGGGGCTGTGCACTAGCCCCAAGGCATACGCATCTTTGCTAAATTTCCTTGCTACGACCACTCCCCATCTCTCCAGGTCCCCCAGGGTAGGAGCTAAACTTGAGGTTTCCAGTTTAGCAACCAGACCAATCTGCTCCTCAGCCAAAGCTGAGCTGAATGGGGCTTCCCTCTATTGTTCTGCTGCCTGAATGGCTGTCCTCCTCCCTCATTTGGGTCAGGAAAACTCGAGGGTGGCTCCCAAAAGGGAGCTGGGCCCTTAGGATGTCAGGAGAGAGAGAGCACCTTTCTGTTGTTTAGCAATACTTGGATAACATTGAAGAGCAGCTCCTCATTGCAATGGAGGGAAGGAGAAAGGGATGAAACAGTGAAATTAACCCCGGGGTCTCGGCAGCAGACTTGCCGCCTCTCCAGGATGCTCTTGGATACAGCTGCAGGGAATAAATCATACTTTCCCCAGACCCGGGCTACTCAGTGCTACCGTTTTCCTTTCATGCAGTAACATGTGTCACAAATCATGACTTTATAACTCAACATCGTATCAGGCTATGAGTACATTCCTCCATTAAGGAAACAGCCCCCTGAGGAGGGTTGCTCCAGACAAGTCCCGTGCCAGGGAAAATGCTTCTGGAGAAAGACATTGGACAACCCTCCCCAGCAGCTCCGTCTTTCTCTTTGACCTCCCCAAGGGTATGTCTCCACGGACGGGTGCAATCAGATGTTTATTTGCTCCACCCGAGCGCTGAGCTGGTCGGCCACAAGCCAGCTCTGGCTGGGATTTGCGTGGCTTCATGTGCCTGAGCTCACAGCTTCCACCACAGAGCTGTCATGGGCACACAGCCTCCAGACAGAGTCAGCTCATGCCCTACCAATGTGTCTCTACGTTGACAAGCCCAGAGTGAAGTCAAAGGCTGAAGAGCCAGGAGGTGACATAGCTGTCCTACAGCACTCCCCGCTATTAAATCGGGAAACCACCTAATAAAACTGGAACCAGCCAATCCCTCAGACCACTTGAGTTGGCAGCGATGACTCAGTAGTCAGATCGCTCTAATGTTTGGTACTGCTTTTCTCCAATATGAAGAAAGCTATTCCAGAAAGGGCTAGCCTGGCTTGCCACACCTGATTCGGGGAACGGTCCCAGAACTGTAGCTTACATCACAAATCCAAGAGAGCTGGTCCAATGAGCAGCTGGGATGTGAGGGATAAGTCTTTGCTGTATATCATGCATGATTAGTAAAGACAAACAACCCCTTTTCAGTTTAAGGGGCCTGGAGAAAGCTGTGGCACTTGCGGGATAACAATGCTCTGGAGAAGAATTAGGTTTGGTGCCTGTGGATAAAGGAACAAGTAATGATGGAACCAGTTTTGTTGTCAATTTATGCAAACCATTGAGTGTCCCCCTAAGGACTGCATTGGGCGCGGTCCGTTCCTTCCCAGTGAGGAAGAGTGACCCAGACCTCGCCGGCTTTTCATTGCCTCTGCAATATTATGGTTACGCTCCGTCAAAGCAAAGAGGTAGACGGGACGGGGCTGAGGCTCAAGCGTTCCCTGGGAGCAGACCACAGTCCTTTGCTCACTGTGTCGTGGAGGGGGGAGATAGGCTGGGAGGGGTGCAGAGAGGCTGTACAGCAGCCCAGGGGAGGGTTTTTTGGCTGATTCAGCAATGTTACTCATGCAGACTCTTTGGCTGCCCACTCCTAACTGGGGCTGTTTAACAGATAAGCAGTTCCCTGATTATCAGCTGCAGAAGTGCTAGTCGATTTAACGAGCCAAATATTACATTTTTCTCACAGTGGGAGGATTGTCCCTGTTGGGGAGGCTTGGAAAACAGCCAACGGGGCATGAGAAATCAATTGGGGGGGAAAGCAGAGGTCATGCAAGGTAGACACTCTTTTCCTGGGGTACTTCTAGGTCTTCAGCCTCCACTTACAAAGTGCCGGGTAGCACAGGGAAAATTCAATCAGTCTGGGGTGCATGTGGATATAGGATGCAGGAGTGTGATTTTCATTGTTTTTTCTAATGTCACTTTTTTTTCTCTACTCGATTATCGACAGCAACTGCAAGGCAAAACAAACAGCCTTCCTTCTGGCATAGCTTCCCTTTGCCTGTGTCCTCACTCCTCATTCAGGTGGCTCTTACTTGCTGTAGAGCTAGTGGGATCTCTGTTGTTCAATTTTCCTATGAATTCTGTCTTAACAACAGTTCACATGAATTATATTCCTGGGAGGGCAGAGGTCTGGAGGAGAACAAGTAGCTAGGTAATAATGGAAATCACAGCCAATTAATCATTATTCTTCATTGATTTACAACATTTAAATTAATTGCCAGTGTTTGGATATCTAAATCTCCTTCATCTAAGGTTGTCCAAAACACTGCACTCTTGTGTACATACTGGACACTTGTAAAGTATTGAAACTGAGCCTTGGAGGAGTTAATTGAGTGGAGAAGTGTAGGTGGAAATTGAACGTAGAAGATGTGACTCACAGTCACTTGCTCGTATCCCTGTATTGTTTGCATTGCTTGTACTGTTTGCAGAGCTCTGATTTCTGAAAACTGGCAGCTTTAGCCAGCCCAGTAGAAATAAATGTCAATCCAGAATTAACACTGGAGAAATAAATACCCTAAAGACTAACCCATATGTATAAATAGCAGTTCCCTGACATCCCAAGTAGGAAAGGTTGTGCATGTTGGAGAGGTTGCTCTTCACAATAAGGTTAATTGACGGCATAACCAAAAAAAGGGCCACTTGGGGTTTTGGTTGTGTACCCACACAGGGCGGCAAGACTCCAGCCAGGGCACCACTGCCAAGTCAGACGGGAAACTTGAGAACCCGTTAAGGAAGCTAAACGAGCACAAGGGGAACTACAAATTAAAAACAGACAATAGGACACTGTTCATGCAGAAGAAAAAAAAAACAAAACAGTGCTTGTACATACACAGTATTTACTTAAGATCTCTTAAGACACTCATGCTGCTATGGCATGAAAATATATGACAAGCCATTACAAGGATCTGGGAATACAGATGATAGATATTTTTAGCCCATTCCACCTGAGACAGAAAAATCCAGTTTCAAAATGTTATCAGCCTGAACTCCAACTGCAGGGAGCAATTTTCAGTCCAACAGTTATGGCTATTGTATAGAAGGTTTTTGAACAAGATGTCATATACAACTGAGTTGCATATGGCCTTCGCTAAGCATCTTGCATATGGGTGAAATATCAGTTTCTGAGAGGTTTCCATGGAAATGAGGAGAAATAACAGCCTCAGTCATCCTGCCTACTGTCTTAACTCAACCCAATGTGCCAACATGATCCCAGAACCACATAATGTGGCTCCATCTTATCTCATTCAGCAAAATCAAAGGAAAGGTCACAGGAAAGGTCACTGCATTATTCTCCTCAGCTGGGACAAGAGAAAGCAGAGTGGAGCTTGGGTCACACACACTTAGGGACTCAAGAGGACTCAGCAAGCAGGTACCGTCATGGGGCAGCTTGGTCCAGGGGTCCAGATCCTATGTCAAGGGAGAGCACAGGAAGGTAGACACAGCATCTCAATACCCATCTCCCACCTCCAAGGATAAACCCAGACTGCTGAGGCACTCTGGAAAGGAAGGAGAAGGAGAAGGCGGAGGAGAAGGCGAAGGCGAAGGCGAAGGCGAAGGCGAAGGCGAAGGAGAAGGAGAAGGAGAAGGAGAAGGAGAAAGAGAAGGAGAAGGAGAAGGAGGAGGAGACCTCTCTGGAGGAGGCTTTCTGAAGGAGAAACAAGCTTCCCTGTCCTAAATAATATTTTAAAAAATGAAAGCAAAACTTGGAGTTATACTCACATTCCAGAGCCATTTAATCTATGAACCTCTTAACCATGGTTGTCTGATGGAGAAGAGGCTGTGATGCTGCCTGGGTCCTCCATCCATCTCAGCACAGTGAATGGCAATTACCACTGGGGATATCCCCAAAATTTTGGAGTGTGACTCTCTTCGTTAGAAGAGACTTGAAGGGATTTGAATCCTAGATTTCTATTCCAGGGACATTCTTTTTCCCGGAATTGATAATAAGCTGTTCCTAATTTTCCATTTTGTGAATGTCACATAAAACTAGTCTTGGTTTCTGCTGATTTTCAGCCCAAATACATCAAATCATATAGCTCACCCCAACAGAAAATGGCTTGAAAATTTCATTTCAAGTCGATCCAACCTACCTGTTTGGTTTTTTGTTTGGTAACTGACCAGTAATATGTGTGGTGGGTTTAATCTTCACCAACCATAGCTCCACCAGCTCAATTCTAGACAGAGGCTGTCACTCTTTAGAGTAGCACATGCAGCCTTAGCTGGGCCCACGAACCACTTGGTTGCTAGTAAGCTGTCACTTATGTCTTTAATTTTCTGGAAAAAAAGTCACTGTAAATTTATAGCTGAAAGCAATTTTGCAGTAGGCCCAATGAAATACAAAGCAGATGCCTTCAAGAAGCAGAAACAGAGCAGAGCTAACTGACGTCTCTGCGGCGCAAATAACTTTGATCCGTATTTCAAAGACAGAACTGAGAGTGGATCTGTGCTTCCAAACTTGGTTTGTGCTTCTTTCTTAAAGGAGTTATCCAAAACACTGTATCCGGCATTTGTTTTCTTACAAACAATGTAAAAAAACCCCAAACCCTACTCATTGTTACTTATAATCTCTTCCCTGTATTTGGTCTGTTTGCTCCCAGTTTTCACTCCTAGCAGATATGTCTTCGATATTTTCTTAAATTACTTCAGATTTATTATGTTCTAGTTTTGGGATTCCAGTCTCAAGATGTCCCTTTTGACACCTGAAATATTTCATTTACTTTTATAGCATTACTTGAGATTGGAAGGAGATCTGGGACCCACATAAATCCGGGTAAAGCTTAAGTACAACTGGTTGAGAACATCAAAAGAGCTAAAAGTCAGTCTTAAAAGGATCCAGTATAAATCATTGCATCATTGCTATTGGAAAATGTGCAGTTTAGGCCTCAGAGTTTCCAGAACATGTAGATGGCTTTCTGACACCAAGAGAGATCACAAACATGTGTTTAGGCTTCAGCAGAAAATGGGAAAATACCAGAAAAAAAAAAAATATTGGGAAAATTACTTTGATTCTCAAAATTATACTTCCCATTACAGCAAAGTATTTCCTGTTTCATGATGTGTTGAGCTGGGAAAAGCATCAAAAAGGAAAGAACTTCATAGATCGTTAATGAGTGCAATAACAGCAAAAGCAATGATGCACTGACATGTAATTAGAAACATCACAAGTGTAATATAGTGGACTATCATCAAAAGAATCTTATATTAGAAAAATATGCAGATTACAAAAGGATACTGTTAATGATATATAGAAATTGCATAATAATGTAATGATTAATAGTCATCTGAAATCCTGTCTTAGACATATAAATAATTCCCTTATTTATGTAATGGCTGTCCTCTTATTCCTTTCCACAATATTTACTTTCCTAATTTCTTAGGCACTTTGCAAAGTTAGTGACGTAACTTTGAGGTTTTGGACTATATGCTACATTTCTGCACACCTCTATTATTGCAAAATGCTGTAAAAAGGGGGCGTGGTTTGACCTGAGAGCTCTGAAAGAGTCAGAGTGGGCCATTTACGTCACTGGGACTGAGAAAACACTCACAACAATTTCTAGGAAGTGCTTTTCACTATTTAATTTATGATGTAGAAATTCTTTTTTGTTTGTTTGTTGGGTTTTTTTCCCCCAAATTCCTCTTTTTTACCAGAACTCAGAATTGCTTTTTGAGTGCAGAGAATTCAACCTACTCAGGGAGCCCCTTTAAATGCCCATTAAAGGCTGTGACACGACAGTAGCAGCACTTATATTCCTGACCGTCTAGAAAATATCCTGGTGTCAACTGCAAATGACAGACACGCTCTTACTGTTGCCATCAGAATGAAGTGCTGAATTTTTAAGATATATTTAATCCATCAGGCCCCGATGGAAGGATAATAACAGCAGGTGGGAGAGACTGATGTTCTTCTGGCTATTTCGCTCTTCCCATTTGGTTTCAGCCTTGCAATAATTTTCATGTCGCCTTTGAATCAAATTATGCATTTAAGGAGGTCAGATTGTTGCTGGCAGATATTTTTGTTATATATAGCTGGTCTCTTCCACCTAAGCTGTGTGGGCTCACATTTTTCTGAAGCATGTTTTAAAGGCCTCTTAAGTATTCATTTTGGTAGAGGCTACTTTCTCTTCTTCCCCACCCCTCAGCCCCCGCACCAGTTTGGTCTGGAATCTGCACACCTTCAAGGTCATCTTATGAAAATATGGTTTCAGATCTGGGATCTGAGTCCTGTGCTGATAGCGATCAGATTCATCCCATCTCACTCCATCACACTTAAAGCTGGGCAGATAATTTTAGGTGTTTGTCTATAGCCAATAGACAGAGGCACCTCCAGAGGAGTCCCATCACTAAGAAGTCATTTTACATATTTTGGGGCAGGAAGGGTGTTCTTCAGAGATTCTTTTAGATATCCGTGGCCAATAGTAGAAGAGTAACTTAAAATAGGTACATAGCTTTTCCAAAGCTGAAATGAAGTGTCAGATCCAACCATTAACGCACCATCAGTTAGTGTAGGATTAAGCCATCTGTGCATGTCTTTTCTACTGAAGTCAACATAGTACCTGATCTTTCCCTTTTATTAGAAACAGCTCAGACACACACTGGCTAAGGAATACCCAGAACTGCTTGATCCACCCTAGGAGACTGAGGGGGGACACAGATGACCCCTTCAGGACTTTCCCAACCTGTATCTCTATAAGATTGTACAGAATCAAGATCAGTTACTGGATCGGGCTCTTCTACAATCAGTCTCTAACAGTGCCTCTTTCTCTCCACTGGCAAAAAAGGGAGCTCAAACACAAATATCTACATCACATCTATATTTATTCTGGAAAATCCCACCAATATGGCTCAAATAGAAAGCACATCTTGTGCAATTTAGTCTCAAATATTTGCATTTTTGACAGTGGAACTGGGTATCTCCTACTTACTAGCAAAGGAAAAATATCTCCAAAGCCATTGCAATGCATAGGATGTTTATTAGAAGTAAAGCATCTCTGATATCTGCTACTGAGTGATAATGTGTGAGGTTGAAGAGTGTCCTCACAGTTTATAACTCAGTACGCTTTCTGGTTGTCTAAAAAACAGATGTTTCAGCAAGAAGATGATGAGCACTGAACAGGGGGAAGGTTTGAGGAGAGGATGATAATGTAGAACTGAAAACTGCACATTCTCCAGAATCTTATGTGACTATAAATCACAATGAGCTCCTTCAAACTGCATCAAGAGCCAAATTCCATGTACGTCCCCCATCAAAATGAAAATTCATAACAGTGGGAATAGTTACAGTCTGCCTTTGAACAAGCAGGAGTTAATCAACTAGCAGGATGAAAGCAAATGTATTTACATTTCAAGGCAGCATAAATTAAAAAATTAACAGAAGATCACCTTCTGCCATATTGTTCAATGAAGTTGAATGGATAAATGACTGCAGCACATAATAGTCAAAGCAATTCCTAGAATTCATAGAATTGGAGAAGGCAAACATTTCTCCTTTTGTATATGGAAAAAGAATTAAACCCCTGACTACCCATTCATCAAAATGCCAAATCAGGGATTAATAGAGAGATCCTCTTCTCTGTCTGTCCTCTGCAGTGTTATGGGGCCTTTCCAACGGGAGCAAGGGTGGGATAGATTCATCTCTTCAGAAAATGGGTGACCATTCACACAGTTTCAGGCGTATGGTACCTCTTGGGCTACAAATCTCAGCCATTTCTGGAAACAGCACCCTACATGTCAACATAGTTCAGCAGAAATATAGCCCCTATTCAACCTTATTTCTATGTCCAATGTCATGTTAACTTTATGCTAGAAGTTGTCAACTTGACATATATTTTTTCTAACAAGCTCAAAGCCAAATGCCAGTGGTAAAATTCTGGCATCAATAAGGGCAAGGGTTTTGATTTGAATGTGGCAAAAGTTTTCCCTGAACTTCTCCCTCACTCTGGACATTTTTGATCCAGATTTAAAGGTTGTAGCTGGAACTTTATTTAGGACTGGCTGGCTCAACCCCTGAGATGGTGTCCTCCTGCAGTGTTCATGTTCCACAGCGGCAGTAATATTGTTGTAGCAAAATGATGTGACATGATGAGTTTTTCATAGAGGCTGGATTTACAGACCATAGATTATTTTCCTTTAGAGATATGAAAGATATAAACAGGATCAAAGCTTCCTTCTTGCAAACATTTATATATATGCTACGCTTCATTTATCAGAATGGGCTAATTGACATCAGACACTTGTGTACATAAAGTTAAATATGTATATAAATACTATCAGCATGGGGGGTCGAAAAGTAAAAGAAAGCCCTTAGGCAAACAGTTTTGTATAATCAAGTGGGTGGTTAAGAAGTTACGGCTTGTCAGCTCAGCTCTGGTACTTGGCTTGTGCACGTTCTTAATGTTCAAGAGCACAACTCCGCTTTGACACAAGCAGTGGAGGAGAGATTTACACACAAGCATTTCACAGCCGAGGTAGACTGAGAGCAGGAATATGCACAGTGACAGGAGCTCAACAGCGAGCAGCATTCTGGTAAAGGTCAGCAGAGATGTGCTGCCAAACCTCTGAGCCACCCTTCTTCAAATCCACTTTTAAAAGGTCATTTCTGCAAGTGATAGGAACGGTGGCACGGGGGATGAGGAGTGTGCTTTCATCTTAGCTCCAGGAGCTGCACAAATCTTGCTGTAAGTTTGGGGAAAGTTCCTGTAACCCCCTTAAGAATATATCTTTATCTCAACTCTGTCTCTTTTGAGAAGGAGCAACACTCAAAAGTTTTGCACAGCCAACGTGATTACTGACATTCCTCAAAAGTATTTACCCCAAACACACTGATTGTTGACTAGCAGGAAAATCTAAGAGACATTTTAACAACTTCTTCTTTATAAATCACTTTTTTTGCTGCCTCTCTGCAGTCCCAAAATTGAGAAATGGCATGCAAACTATAAAATCTGAGTGTAGGACGTGTTACAAAAATGTGTCAGCTTGTCTGGGTCTACTTCGTCTGTGCGGGTAAAGCCAGCTAGCTTCAGAAATGAGAGTAAACCATGTGGATCTTTATACGACAAGCGATCACACAGAGGAAGGAGGACTGTGTTACTCAGCGGTTTGTTGATACGAGAGGTGTACATGGTGAAATAGCGGCTTTCTGTGATTTTCTATAAAAGGCTTGGAAGGACATAAAACCAATAAACAAGTCTGACAGCACTCCAGGTCTGAAAGCGTGCTGAATAAACCTGAGTCATGTGAATTACAATAGCTCGTTCATCAGAAACACAGGAGTGAGCTGGGAAAAAGGAAACAGAAACCACAGCTCTTGGCACCATCCATGAGCACACACCAACCCATGTCAGGATCAATCTCATAACATGTCTGTAAAAGAGCACTGCAAAGAACAGGAGATTTAAAAAGAACTATTGCTCCAAAACACTCATAGTGGGTCTTGGGAAGTACTTCCCTGGGTCCGAACTGCCCAAGAGGATCAGAGAATCATAGAACAGTTTGAGTTGGAAGAGACCTTTGAAGGTCTAATGGAGCAAGTGGATGTCATGCTCTGAGCTTTGATCTGGTCTCTTGGTTTAGATTTCCACTCAAACTTGCCAGGATCAGTTCTCTGATCTGACCTACTTCCTCAGAGCTGCAAAGTAATGATAAGCACCCTCACAACCCCACAAAATAGAGCTCAGCACCCCAACTGCAGTCGACTGCAGCAGGATTGGGACAGAGGAGGAGAGGGTCCAGAGGAGGCTACAAGAATGACCGCTGGAGCAGCTCTGCTGTGAGGACAGGCTGAGAGAGTTGGGCTGGTTCAGCTGGAGCAGAGAAGGCTGCGGGGAGACCTGATTGCGGCCTGTCAGTGCTGAAAGGGGCCTGTAGGAAAGAGGGGGAGAATCTTTTCCGTAGGGACAGCGGGGACAGGACAAGGGGGGATGGTTTTAAACTGAAACAGGGTGGGTTTAGATTAGATGTGATGAAGAAATTCTTTACGATGAGGGTGGTGAAGCACTGGAAGGGGTTGCCCAGAGAGGTGGTGGAGGCCCCATCCCTGGAAACATTCCAGCCCAGGTTGGACGGGGCTGTGAGCGACCTGATCTGGGTAATGGTGTCCCTGCTCACTGCAGGGGGTGGGACTAGATGGGCTCTGGGGGTCCCTTCCAACCCAAACCATTCTATGATTCTATATCAGAGACCCCACAGGTTTCAGCCCCAAACCAACATCTTTCTAAATTGCCAAATATATATGGGAACCTGCACTTTTGTCAATGATCGTTCTTAGCAAAACATTTGCATCAAGAGCCGAACAGTTCTGGTGAGGAAGGTAAAAGTACCTATCAGAATGAGTTCATCACAGTGTGTAACCTCTGTGTAAGGTTGGTACTTTGCTGTTGAATTGAGAAGAACAGAATTTCCTCTTCTTGAACACTTTCGCAATGATAAAACTCAAAAGATCTTGGTTCCAATCCTGATTGCTGCTCTTATTGAGCAATTCGTTTCACTCTGTCAATATTCTCAACCTCTGTTCTCAGCCTCTATATACCTTACTAACACAGGGTGTGAGATTTTTCAGAGAAAGTCTTATTTCATTTATGAACAGTGCCTGGAGGCAAATGATGGTTTTGCTATAGAAATAGTGAACCAGTGCCCAGCCTGGTGAGTAACTTCTGGCTGCTCATCAAAGCCTTGAGAGTTGGATTGTTCAGCAAGAGGTTGCAGATTAAACCCTATGCCTTCAATTGCAAATGCTGCCAACGATGCCCATGGCTATCGATTTTTACTGTTGACCATCAAAATAAGAAGCTCAAACTTAAAATAGGAATCCCAACTTACTTCAAATTCAATATTGTTAGTTCTTGTACTCTGGTTCGGACAAATTAGAAAGCCTCTAAAACAGAAAACTGAGGTTTTATTAACCAAAATAGTCCAGCAGTTATTATTTACAGGATGGGATGAATGAACAGGAATTAAATTCCTTCGTCTGTGTCTTTGGACCAGTCAGCTGTGGTCAGACCTAAAAAAGGTGCTTAGAAACCCAAGTCCCTATTGCTTTCAGAAGACTGAGGCACTGGACTCTTTTTGCGCCTGTGGTCCACAGTCCCTCTTCTCTTTACAGGTAAAATAACAAACAACTCACTCCTTGGTTCAGTGGTCTGTTGTGCTGATACCTGGAGTGATGGTAACGTTTTGCTCAACACTATAGTAAAGATTGCCTGTATATTTACAAATCTTCCTCCTCCCACCCCTTTTTTAGTGTTTCCTGAATGGAGTAAAGGTTAACTATGTTGCAGAAGAAACTAACAGCAAGGGTGCTATTGTATGATCCATTAAACACTGTAAAATAAGGACATTTTTTAATCAGAATAAAAGCTGTTGTCCCAGATAAATATTTTTCCCCTTAAAAATAATTTTGATCAGTCACATCTTGGATATATGAGAGTGAGAGAGTTATCTTTGGCTGATTGCAAGAGATATGATGAGCTATCTTAATATTTTAAAAGTGACTCAGAAGCCCTGACGCTCATCTTTGAACTTTTGACACAGTTCAGAGGGCCAACGCTATCCCCTCGGCAAGCATTACTGGGTTGCATATCCCTCATTTTCTATGAAAGAAAGGCTGTGGATGAGCAGAGGATCAACACAAGTTTCCAAATCAGCAACAGATTGTCTTTCCAAGGGGCCCAAAGAACCACACTAAGTTCCATCAGAGACGGAACTAGGCACTGCCTCTCCTGTGCGCAGTAGTTCCCTACAGCTCAGTGTCATGACCCTTCACCTTAAGGGATCAGTGGCATTGGCAAAAGGTCACCCATAGCTCCAGGACTGGGAACATCTTAATCCTCTGGCACTGCAACACTTTCTACTAGAAGACAGACAAAATACAGAGTGTTCTCAGGGGCCAGGATGGGACAAGATCCCACAGGAACAAAGAACCCCCACAAACTTTGCAACTCTCTAGTCCAACTACAACACACATTTCTGACCTCCCTCCTCTAAAATAAGTACATTAAACTAAAAAACTCATCCTTCCAAAACAAAACAGCCCACTGCATCTCCTTCTCCCCCAGAGAGAATGAGACAACAAACACATGATACATTAGTCATAGGCTGCAAGATCAGAGGAGACCATGGTGATCGTCTTGTCTGACTTCTTGCGTAAGAGGCCATTAGGCTTCTGGCAGTTAATTCATGCTTGAAATGGAGAAAAATGTACTGTGGTGATTCGGAGAATTGCTAGCAATGGAAATTCAACCACATTCCCTGTTCCAAGCTGTTCCAATGGCTCGTTACATGCCTTTATTTTAAATTTCAGTTTGTCTAGGTCCAACTTCCAGCCTTTAGGTCTTATGCTACTTTAGTCTCTAAGGCTGAAAATTGTCCTAAGTCAGTTTCCAAAGTAAGTACTATAAGAATCTGATCAAGACACCTTTTTTTTTTCCTCTAGTTTTGACAGCTACACATCCTGAGCACCTTTTGATTTTTCTACAAGGCAAATTTTTCAACACCTTAATTATCCTTAGTTCTCTTGTCTGAATGTTTCCAAGCTTGGTTGTTTGTTTTGTTTTGTTCTTTTTTTTTTTTGTATAAACAGACAGTGGAAATGAGTACCTCATTCTGGAGACAGTCATTGTTGAATGGAAAGAGAATAAAACTCACAGTTCTCCCACTTAATCACTCTGAGGTGCCATTAGATGGTTACGTTCATCAAATCAGCAACCTCCCAAGCCTCTTCCAGCCTTCCTACTTCCGATAATCTTCCTCATCTTGTAAGGGTGGCTTTCAGTTTTGTTCCTGTATGTATGATTTTATATTTTCTCATGTTATAAATTTTCCTCTTCATTCTTTGCCTTTTCCCCAGTGTTTGTGTCAACTGTAAATAATTTATTATGATTTTTAGTGACACCAAGGCTTTGATAGGATTATCAAACTGCATGTGGTCAAGAACATCTCCCTCCAAGACCTGGTGTTCACTAAGCAAATGAGTATGGAATGAGAACAGACATAGCAGAATATGGAAAAGCTTGCTTCTATTAAGCTTACTTATTCATGAACATTATCTCTGGAAACCAATGCTATTCTTCAAATGCAGACAGAGGTTCTTTGTTCGACTTTGTGTTACATGGAACATAAGTGCTGCCCGGTGTTATTACCTTTTCACATCAGCTTTGCATCAAGAGTACCTTATTTCAATCTTAGATAGATCACCACTTGAAACATGACATTTCTTTCTCTGGGCAAAAGCCCAATGATTTGCTCACAGTCCCCTCTTTGCACAAGGATTGTCCCTAGTCCTTTGGGTTTTCTTGCTCATGGAGAAGGCAGTCAGTTCAGCTCTTCTGGTGGTTGTGCAGGGGTGTTGGAGACAACACAGTGCTGCCCCCTCATTCCCTGCTGATTCTAGATCAGCTGGACAGGAGTTTATGAGCCAATCTGAAGCTGAGCATGACCCTGAAGTTGCCTAAACTAGACTTGTCTTCTAGAAAGTAGAAGAGGCTATTCACCAAGAGCGTGTGTTCCCAGAGGCGCAGGCATTATGGGATGCTACTGCAGGCTCCCGAGCAAATTCATCAAGCCACAGACCTCACAGCCCCACCAATAACCTTGGTCCACTCTGCCCTAGGCAGGGAAATAACTTTAGTACACCAGAGATGCGAAGAGGCAGCGTTTTTGAAGATAATGCCCTCCTCTGGTGCCTTGGCCACTCGGCAGCAGAAGTCAGGCTTTCTCCAGGTCCCTGAAGCATTTAGGTGATTACAAAGGTCCCAGATCCACCTCACCATTCTTTCAACCACCAACCATGCCAGCAGCTGTTAGCTTCACCCAAAGCACAACAGGGACCTCTCCTTCTGCTGTGGGACCTGACTCAGCTATTCCAGACACACAGCTTTATCATCCCTCAGCCTTCTTTAATGAGTATATCAAGTTCAGCTGGCACAAAACAAGCCATTAACACTTACCACATTGATTAGAAACAAGCAAAAACAAAGACTATGTCAAAACCAGAAGCCTCATATTCCTCACAAGCTCATTTCCAGCAAAAGTTGTCCACAGATCTTTCTCCAAGTTATTACAAACAACATCATTTTCTTTGATCCCAGACCACTAGAGATTTTGATATGAGGCGGCTTACCACAAAGCCCTCTTGCACACACATAACTTTGACCTCAAAACCAACCCACCCGTTTGGTCATTGAAGAGACAACTAACGTCAGTCCCTTCAAGTAGACAACCATGTGGGAATGTCCCAACACAAATACATTCATACTCTGAGCCTGGGGTCTGACCCAGCAATGAAGCAGAACAGAACCAAAATTACCAGCCTCCCTGAAATATGCTAAATAAAAATTAAAAAACCAAACCAAAACAAAACTTAATCTGAGAACAATGTGACAGCTTTCAAAAAAGGACAAACTTTGTTAAAAAAATGAACTCCAAGTGCAAACAGTGCCATGCTGTTCTTTGCATTCCTCAGTGGCCTTGAATTAGTTAACTAAGGATATGGTACACATGTGTATGCATATAAATAACACAGGCAGATAGCTGAGTTCTGATAATGCTTAAAGGCAGTACCCAGCTGAAAAAAAAAACACAGGGAGCTTGAATGGCCCTGCGGGTCTAGTATGCAAAGTGCTTCTGTGAGCCAAAGCGGAGGCAGTGCTTTTGCATTTGGAAACCAGACAGTTCTAAAACTTGTTTCAGAATATTTAATTATTCTTAGCTTTAATTCCTGATTTTCCTCATTACAAAGAGACACATTTCAGAAAGAGACTGGTCAAATTTTAGTCTCACCTATACCAGATCAACCCCAAAGAGGTCAGCAGGACCCTCCAGAAGCTCCCCAGTGGGCTTGCCAGGAATGGGGGTGTTGAGCATAACCGACCCTTATGGCCCAGCCCTGTCTGACTCATCTACCTCTTCAGCTCCTTGAAATCCCAGACACTGTGCTAAGTGCCAAGAGGAAGCCCATTGTGTAGTGTTTTTCCTCGGATCTACTTGTCTTTGCTATCACAGTTTGTTCTCCTCTGTTCCTTCTAGGGCGGTGGGTTCCTGTGGAAGTTGTACTTGGAAAATGCCCACTGTTAGACCATGGACTTCCCTGGCAATGCCAGGAATTGGAGTCTGGGCAGGAATTCACCTTTGAATCATTGCCATACTTTTTGTGAATGTTTGATGAGCTATGTTAAGCAACAGCTGAAAGCAACTGGGCCACCTCTACTTTGCTTGGAAGAGCATATCTCTGCCTACTCATCCAAGACTAGTCCAACGGGCTGCAGAAAAGAACAGATACCTGCTTATGGTCTGGTGATGTTTGCTGTCCAGATATGACTTCTTACTCAGTCACACTAGTAAAATTGAGTTTGATTCACAGGTTGAATCAGTTTGATTTTTCAGCCTGATCGACGAATAATACAGGGAATGGGGTCCGTTGGGCGAGTTTCTATTTGCCCAAAAGAGTAGTTGTAAGAAAAACATTCAGTTTTGACTTAAACATGGCCCTGACCGAACACGTTACAATAGATATGTTTTTTCCTGTTTTTTCCTGCTTGCTGTTACTAATGTACACTTTAATTAGTGCTATCACAGATTAAAAATAAATGGGTTAATAAGGAATGTTCAGATCAAAGATTACAACTTACAGTTTGTTCCTTCTGGGGAAAACCATGCTGCTAGCTCATGATCTGGGCCAAAATGTTTGTCCCGTTTGAAACACGAGAGAATTCATGAATTTCAGAAGCAAGAACACACTGGTTCGTTTCACCCCTCAGCCTGTGGTGACCTCCCTCCAGGACCAGGACCGAGGATCGGAATGGGTTCATAATTCCCCTTATCTGATTTATGAACATGTTTCCCAACATAAGATGCTTGACTTGCAGCTTTGCAGCTATTCACGGAAATATTGCATATCCCATACATTTGTCTGTCTTAGCAGGCATTCCTAGGTCAATGCGAGCCAACCAGTGCATTTTGAAGTCAGCAGGACAGAGGAACTGGGAGGGTATTGTGCTGTTTTCATTAGCTTCAAACGTTTCCGTAGTGCTTTATATCATGTACTTCATCTGGAGGCAAATATGCTGTAATTTTAACTGCCATGAAAGGGTAAAAAAAAAAATAATAAATCTGCCACAATGAAGTTTACAGACCAGGGGGAGGATATCCCCTTGAAAAGCTGGAGCGCCCAGGGACAGTGCTGGCAAAAAAAGCTGCTGTGTTGCTGTGTTGGAAGAGCCTGAGGGGGTCTGATGTCCTTGGTCAAAGCAAAGATTGAGTTTCTGTTCTCATCTCCAGGCTAATCCACTGGACAGTCCTGGGCAAGGCTATGTGGGACTACCTCCTTGTTGTTCCCTTCATTCCCTGCCCCAAAGCTTCCCGATGAAACTCTCTATGAAATTCTCCTAAAATTTAGGGTGAATAAGGAATTTTGTCTGGTATTTGAAATTATTGCTGATATTAGTTTCCCCGTTTCAGTGCTTGCAGTGCATAATGAGCACTCCACCCATGGCTTGCCAGCAGGACCCGAACTCAGGACTTGGACTCTGGTTTCCAGTATTAAGTCTAAGGTACATCTCTCTTGCAGACCACCAAGAATCGCATTTAGCCTTGAACAGCCTTTCAGCAGATGATATAACATGCACTATTACATTTGCTGGTCATATTATCTCCTGTCACTCCATAATATACTTATTTATTTGTCCCATCGGTGTGTTACATCATTTGTAATCTTGTTGAGAGAAAGACTGGCACTGCTTACTTCTTCCTACGGCACCTAGTGTAGCAGGATCTGATTTCAGTACATCTCTCTACAATGCGGTGGCCAATGTTGTTGCAGCTCTGCCAGCAGGTTACACACACACACATGCACACATCAAAAGGAACATGACCTTCTGTCCTCTCTGCCATTTAAAAAGACTGAAAAAAATCAGGAACAACATGTGCGGGGGAGAAATTCAGAGCATGGAGACTGCACGCGAAGAGTTTACATTAAAGACTACAAATATTGTTTAAAAGAAATATCAGAGTTGAGGGAGTCTTTATCTCTGCTTTGAACTGTGATGCCAATGGTATTTCCCCTTCACGTTCCATATTCTCCAGGGATTATTAGGATTTTCTTCCAGACTCGAGACTATCTCAGCTTCATTTCCCAAAGAGCAAATATTTCATGTGAATTGCGGTTACCCAACAACACGACTCTGAAAGCTCCTTTGGAAGAAAAGTCTCTTCGCCAGACGAGTTCCTGCTCTTATCTGTTGGAGCTCATTAGCTTGGAAGCACTTCACCTGCTCCGTCTCTGCCAGGGAACCTCCCAGCGGGCATTTTGAAGGCAAAGTTCCCAGTAGAGGACTATTGCTGTGAGAGGAAAAGAAAGCACTGTTGTATTTATTGCTACTATCACATCCTGCTCTTGTTTCAGTTTTGATTTGTTTCTAAACTCCCTCAATTCACTAGGAATCTTCTTTTAACATGCTGGAAGGTTGTTACCCCGTTCGTCTCAAGAAATTGGAAGAAACAGCTTTCAAAGTTTAAATGCTAAATAGCATATGCTTTCCTGGCTCAAACACTGGCTGGATGGCCGGGCACAGAGAGTGGTGGTGAAGGGAGTCAAATCCAGTTGGTGGCTGGTCACAAGTGGAGCTCCCCAGGGCTCAGTGCTGGGGCCGCTCCTGTTTAATACCTTTATCGATGATCTGGATGAGGGGATGGAATGCACCCTCAGTCTGTTTACAGATGACACCAAGCTGGGTGGGAGTGTTGATCTGCTGGAGGGTAGGAAGGTGCTGCAGAGGGACCTGGACAGGCTGGATCGATGGGC
>KL267968.1:24200-47775 GCA_000699545.1 Podiceps cristatus
TCTCAGCCTGTCCCACAGCAGAGCTGCTCCAGCCCTTGGATCATCTTTGTGGCCTCCTCTGGCCCCGCTCCAGCAGCTCCATGTCTCTCCCGTGCTGAGGCCCCAGAGCTGGACAAGTAACGGTATTAACTGGGCAATAAAGATGAATTAATAACTGGGCAAAAATAAGATGAATTGTACCAGATCCACGCAGGTGAGCAACACAAGCCTTTGACATGACAAAGAGTCAGGCAGGGAAAAAAATGTGGTACCATAGCATCCTCCCAGTCCAAGACCCAAGAGGCATTTTCACCCCTGCCAAAATACTCCTTCAAAACAGAGGCTGGAGGAAACTTCCTCAGAGTGGGTGAGGTCCCGTTCCTGGCAGTTTTATTGTCGTCATGGCTGTTTGGTCTTACTTTGTGAAATAAAGCTGATCTTTCCTCCACAACATCAGCGTCTGATGCATGCATCTGCAGTTAAACTGACAGCTCACTCTACACGCCTCTTCAAGACAAAAATGTGCAGGGAGTAAACTATTTTCACTGATTTAAAGCTATTTTCTGTTGACCAGCCTAACCTTTCTGTCTCCGTTAACTGAATATTATTCATTTCTCCTTTAACTCAGCGTGATTCCTAGGAATTTCTATGGGCTTCACTGATTGAGACATTTTAGCTAAGAATTACTACATTTTTTCTGTGCCCCTATGTGAGGTCAAACTTGCTCAAAGAAATACAGGCAGAGGCTGCAGTTATTTTGAATTTGTCTCATACAGCCCTGTGGGCTTTTGGATAAGAAATCCCCAGCAAAATAATTTATCAAACTCCCAGGGATCACAATTTTCCAAGCAACAAGGGTTTGCAGCTACCTCTTCTGCTCAGGTAACAGTGATATGATTTGGACAGTCATAGTCACAAGAAATATCTGGGACACCTTTCTGAATTTTTAGCATGTGGGTTTTTTCAGGGAACAGATCCTTGTGGTTTGGTGAGGAGGGGAATCTTTACTCTGGGTTCATCCTCCAGGTGCCTAAAAATATCATGGGACGTTTAGGATATGGTTCGATACACATTCCCTTTAACAATCAATGTGAGGGGGGGAAAGTCATATATTTTTCCAGTATCCAGCCTATCTAATAAGGCTGGCTGGTGCGGCTATTTTGAGGATGTGTGTCCCACCAATTCCACTCCTGCACAGCAACCTGTGATGCTGAAATAGGTCTGTTGATCTAGGCCTGGACTACCTTCAAATTTCTTACCATTATTGTTGGTTTAGTTTAGAGGGTAATTTTCTTTTCCAAAAAACAAAACAGAGTAATAACTACCATCAGGATTTGTGTGGTACAAAAGTGCTGTGTGCCGCATCAGATCATCTCCTTTCACTTGCAGTAAATATGCTGTACTAAAATAAACCTGGCTGCTTCTCCAACTCGAAGAGTAGGCTCTGCTGTTTCATTACCTCCACAGCAGCACCATTTATGTGTATGGTGAAGTCTCAGGTAGAAGAACATCACACTGAACGACCAGTAACTCCAGTTTTCTAAACAAAGGTGATGTAAAGGAGATGTCTCATATCCCTCTGGAGGTTTGCAGGATCAAACTCCTGGCATGCCAACATAAAAAGGGGGTAACGTAGAGAACTTTGGCCCACAGACAAAATTCTTGTTAATCCAAATGTTTCCCCAAAGGACTGAGTAGGTCTCTAGGAAACAAACACCAAGAAACCAGACAGACCACATCATCTTTTACTCATTTCTCCCAAGAACTCACCCTGGTGTGTACATGCTGCAAGAGCCCTTTCACTTTTCAACTGTGGCCGACAAAGCTACCAACAGTTTCTCCATTTTTATCACAGATGTGACATGGTTCATTCCTATTGATGAACATCTGGGTACAATCATTAATGTATCCTCCAAGGAGTGCAGATCATGAATCAGCAGACTGCTTGAAAAGAAGTCCAGCCCGTCAAAACTGCCAGGTCTAGAGCATGATCCACCAATACCTTGTCTTCTTTGATACTTTGCCTCCAATTAACCTTAATTTCTATCATCCAGATTCTGTCTCTATGGATGTGACATTAAAACAAGGCTTGTTATTTTCTGCAAAGGATGAAGAATTGTTTCATTTCTTACGCTTCACAAGTCCAACAGGGCAGGCTCACCACAGCAGGATAAGTTTATTGAAGCCTAACGCAAGAAATCATGCATGAATTTGAAGTATCTAGAAACACAACTTTTTAACAAGTGTGTGAGAAAGGAGGCTACGGTAATACTAGCACAGCTTCAACACCCATGAGGCTCCCATGTGAGTGCTCCTCTTCTGGGACACAGCAACCAGCCTCCCTTTGCCACACTGTCTTAATTGGATTTAAGACCTTCTCTATGCCACACTTGTGCTGGGAGGGCGACCATGTGAGTCATCAGAAGGGGATGAGATGAGGTGATGACAGACACTATGCTGATACGTAGGAAAATAACCACTAAATCATGTGTATGGTTTGTGCCATCATAGCGATGATTGTGAACAGATGTCCTCAGACATCGCGTCTGAGAGTATCTGTCTGGGGGTGTATCAATGCACTCCTAAATAAATGCTTACTGGATACTATACTCAAAAAAAATATGTCAGAGACAGGCTAGAGCCCTAGTTCTGGCTTGTCCACTCTTCGCTGTTCCTTAGGTCCCTGGCTCTGTTCAGGCCCGAGCTCGACCCAAGAGAAGTGGATCCAAGAGAAGTGGAAGTCATGAAGTCCTTCAATACTGGTTCAGCAAGCTTTGCACCTTCAGACACCCCCCAATGCTCTGATCCACCACACAGAGTATTCATCATCTTTGTGGTTTCATCTCATCGCCACTCCATGCTGGTGAGATCAGCACTGCCTACATTATTTTGGATACTTTGAATAGAAACACACACAGAATCACAGAAGGGTTTGGGTTGGAAGGGTCCTTCAAAATCATCTAGTTCCCACTCCCCTGCCATGGGCAGGGACACCTTCCACCAGACCAGGTTGCTTAAAGCCCCATCCAGCCTGGCCTTGATCACTTCCAAGGAGGAGGCATCTACAATTTCTCTGGGCAATATTCTCCAGTGTTTCACCACTCTCAGAGTAAAGAATTTCTTCTTAACATCTAAGCTAAATCTATCCTCTTTCCATTTCAGTTACCCTTTGTCCTATCACTACACTCCCTGATAAAAAATCCCTCTCCAGCTTTCCTGTAGGCTTCCTTTAGGTAGTAGAAGGCTGCTATAAGGTCTCCCCAGATCCTTCTCTTCTCCAGGCTGAACAACCCCAACTCTCTCAGCCTGTCCTCATAGGAGAGGTACTCCAGCCCCTTGATCATCCTCGCGGCCTCCTTTGCTCCAACAGGTCCATGTCTTTTTTATGTTGGGTGTCCCAGAGCAGGAGGCAGCACTGCAGGGGGGTCTCACCAGAGCGGGGCAGAGGGGCAGGATCCCCCCCTCGACCTGCTGCCCACGCTGCTGGGGATGCAGCCCAGGGCACGGGGGGCTTTCTGGATTCATTAGGTCTTGGAGCCACAGAGTCCAGAGGAGAGTCAAGGCTGTGTAAATTCAGTGCAAACTGTTGACTCTAGAGTCTGAATATCATCTTTTCAGTCCCTGTCCCTCTGGCTTAGTGGCATAGAAAATATACACTTTCTATTAATTATAAAGGGAGCCTAGAGTGACGTGCTTGTAACATGGAAAGCACAGCTCATTGCCTATATTTAGATAGGATTAATGCAGGCCCTTCTAAAATGTTTACAGTGCCTTTTATTTGTGACTTGAACCGGAAGATAGCAATTATACATATCCCAGATGGAGAAAGATGTTTAAAAGGAGGCTTGGTTATACCAGGAACCTTGTTGCTTGCTTTTTCTGTTTGGCTGTTTGCTCATTTCTCCTACAGAAGGAGCAGGAAATCTCTACAGACCGGCTTTCCCTCCTCCGCTGTTTCCAAGAAACTTCACTTCTTTGATCTTTTTTAGTCTTGCAAAACCTGAGCCTGCCCTTGTTCCAACCAAAGCAAGTGACAAACTCACAGGATCAGATCCTTATCTGGCTGTAAACTGGCACAACCTCGGCACATCAAAGAAATTCCCCTAATTTACACCTCTTGCAGGCCACAGTCCTCACGTTCTTCACGGCAGGCAGGACCCCATGCTGCCGACCCTGGTCAGTAAATTACTTAATTAAAAACAGTCATTAAATAATCTTTAGTCAAACGTTTATTTCTCCAGGCTGATCTGTTTACAGTGCTTGTTGCTGCTCTGCATCGTGCCAGAACGACAGGAGGCTACAGAAGGGCTGATCCTGCAATGTGGTGGATTTCAGTGCCCATGCTGCAGCTAGAAGCTTTAGCTGTGTTCGCTCAAAAAAAAAAAAAAAAAAAAAAAAAAGTGTAGTCTTATGATTAGATGGGAAGAAGGAAGCCAAAAAAACACTGCAAAACATCAAGGTTGAAATCTCTGGTTGAGCAACTCTTCTGCTCTCCTCCCTCCTTCCCAATAAGCAAGTTTTACCTTGAATCTAGGATTCAAACCAAAAGAAGCCCGTGGTCTCCTCCAGAGTGCGGTTATGCAGGCGATCCCTGCTGTCAAAGAAAGGCTGAGCTCACGCCGCAGCTTTTCCTTCAGCTGTAGTCCTTACTGGGACTTTGTCTGAGCAGTCCGTTTCCATGACACTGACCTGAAGCTCCCTGGATGACATTCGCTATCGGGTTTATAAGGAAGGGTCTGGCAAACAGACCCTTTCTATTGCACGTAGATGTCAACTCACGGGGCCACACTGTCCTAGGAAACAGCCCCAGACCCAATGCCGAGCATGCTGCGCTGCTCACTCGCAGCGAAGAGAGGACCTTCCCACCCCAGAGTTTGGAGGGGCAGTGAGGTCCTTAGCATGAATTCCGGGGTCTCAGTTTCTCGGGCAACTCCATTTCTGAGCTCTGCAGGGGCGATGACTTGCGGACAGACTCCTTCCTATGACCACTGACCTTAATTGCCCAGGGTCAGGTCTTCCAGAGCACCTCATCCAATGCTCAGCTCTCTGCTTGCAGCTGACTGTCTCAGGAGCAGCCCCACAGCTCTCTGTGTCCTTCTTCACCTCTGAAGAGGGGAATGTCAGGAGGATGGCCTCCTTAGCACATGCAAATTCACCTTTCATCTTTTCCCCCCCAAACTATGTTCATGATGTTAAATCCCAACTCCTCCCAGGAAGGCATCCCGCCAACCTCTTTATTAAACATTGGAAGAGAAACACTTGGTTCATTCTCTCTTATGGACAACTCCTTGTCAATTCATAAGAAAGAATGGCATTATTGATACCTTTTAGATCTATTTTAGAAGAGCCACTTAAAAATGCAGTTTGAGATATAGTTCTGTCAGGGATGGATTCTCAAATGTTGAAGCTATTCTTTCAGGAAGGTCATGCTGTCATAACAAACATTTCACAAAAATAGAAACAATACCCTGGGAATCTGAACGTCAGAGTGGAAAGTCAGCTTCCTGGCAGATATTTCTGAAGTGCTTTGAAGATGTGAAGAACGACACTGTTACTAAGAAGTATGTATTCCCCTTTTTTCTACTATGATGTTGACGAGTTTGATTTTTTTTCAATCTGTAATATGACAGAGGTGACACCTTCTATACACTTGGGGATTAAAACAGACAAACAACCAAAAAAAAAAAAAAAAAAAAAAACACACACGAGAAAAACTCTGTGATATCTCTGCTATCAGTAGAAATATAAACAGTGCTGATTTATGTATAGATTTTTCCATGCCTCTCACCACTGTGGTATCTGAACAACTTTACAAACATTTAACACCTACAATAATTTTGTGAAACAGTGAAGTATTGTTGTTTATATTTTGCTCAGAGGAAACTGATGCACAGAATTAATTGAGCAACAGAAAGTGAAACAGGGGATTAGATACTGAATGCTGATCTCTTGAATCCCAGCTTACTGTTTCTTCTGTAAGAGGATGCCTGTCAGCTAAAAACCAAAAGGGCTTTATGCAGGAGCCATTTAATGCAGCTCTGTGCCTGAGTTGTACAACCCAGAAAAGATTATCACAAAGGTCCCAGCTAGCCCCAAAGTCTTGGAAATTATTAACTTTCTCTAATTCCTTTGTATTTGCATGTAAACCATTTTGTCTATGTATAATCCCCCATAAAGAAGGCTTTTGTGGGCCGTGAGTAGGTGTTTGTGTCTATCCCGTGTCTCAGCTGTGTCGCATTCTCATCAGCTGGGCAGAGAGAGACGCTACAAAATGCTCATCTGAGAACCCACACGGTGGGAGAGAACAAGACAGAGACTTTATAAATGACCCCACAGCAAGAAAAATATAAATTAGAGTTTACAGGCTTTTCAGGCAATTAACGAAGAGCCACAGCTCAGTAGGAAACTGGGCTTTATAATTTCCGGTGTTTGCTGGACTCCTGGGTTTTCAAAAAAATTGAGATGCACCTTTTACACTGCAAGCCATTTCCCCCCCAGAGAGGGGATTATCATACTATTCATTTTTAGCATCGGTGGAGCATGATAGCAGAGTCTGGCTGTAGATGAGACACCATCTGATGTTCAGTCAAGACTCAGCCCGGTTAGTCATTCAGAAGGCAGATTTGGGGCTGGTTTATGTTCTTCATCTCTGATATCACTTCCAGCTACCCTGAGACAGCCCTCCCGCAGCCAGAGCTTTGCCTCCCTTGGGCCGTACATCCAGCTGTCTGTTGGACTTTCTATCAGGATGGGGACAGTCATGCCCTGGTATCTGTTGGGGTTCTTGAGAAGGCCTATGCCTCTGAGGGGACGGGTGGGTCAGTTCTCCCCATGTCCTAACACAGCCCACCCCACTGCTCTGGGGTGACTGGCACCCAGCAAAGTTCAAAGAGTAGCTCTGGTGCAGGAGACTAGACAGACCCTTGATGTGACTTGAATTGTGTGGTTTAAGTTAAGCTTCATGTTGATGAAGCAGTTCCTGTGACTATGGTGAATAAAGCTTATTATTCCAAAACTCAACTGGAAGTGAGATATCCGTATCACACACACTGGAGAGAGGATGTGAATGATAAATTGCCCTGGATTCTTGGATGTATGCTTCAGGCTGAACCCCCAGAATAATTCTTGTGCTTTGAGTGCTTTTGCTAGAAAAAGAACAGTAATAAATTAACCTGTCAAGATACCTCGAATGAGTTTCACCAGCTCCATTTAGGTAATGAGGGTTTCTATGAAGAACAGAAGGGGAAGCAGCTTTCTTATCCAGTGTTCCCCTGGTTAGCTGCCTGCTTCCATGGTGGCAGTGTGGTCTTGCAGCTCGGAAGGCCAACGGTCTCCTGGGCTCCATCAGCAGAGGGGTGGCCAGCAGGGACAGGGAGGGGATCGTCCCTCTCTACTCTGCCCTCGTGAGGCCCCACCTGGAGTCCTGTGTCCAGCTCTGGGGCCGCAGTACAAGAAAGATGCAGAACTGTTGGAGAGGGTTCAGAGGAGGCCACGAAGATGATGCGAGGGCTGGAGCACCTCCCCTACGAAGAGAGGCTGAGGGAGCTGGGCTTGTTCAGCCTGGAGAAGAGACGGCTGCGGGGGGACCTCATTGCAGCCTTCCAGTCCCTGAAGGGAGCGTCCAAACAGGAGGGGAACCAGCTTTTTAAAAGGGTAGAAAATGGCAGGACAAGGGGGAATGGATTGAAGCTGAAGGAGGGAAGGTTTAAATTAGATATGAGGGGGAAGTTTTTTACAGAGAGAGTGGTGAGGGGCTGGAACAGGCTGCCCAGAGAGGGGGTGGATGCCCCATGCCTGGAGGTGTTCAAGGCCAGGTTGGACGGGGCCCTGGGCAACCTCGTGTAGGTCCAGGCCTGGAGGTTGGTGTCCCTGCCTGTGGCAGGGGGGTTGGAACTCTGTGATCCTGGGGGTCCCTTCCAACCCAGACCTTTCTATGATCCTATGATTCTATCATTGGAAGTGCTCTCATTTTCAGCTGTTATTCGCTCTCTGCGAAGGATGACGGGCTGACCATAAGTCGGTATCTCCTAACAAGCTGCTCCCAGCTGTTCCATATAGGAGAATGGACAAGAAGAAACACAGGAACAGTTTTGGAAGGCTGGGGTTTGTGTTCTTTTTTTTTTTTTTTTTTTTGTTGTTTGTTTTTCTGAGACTTTTAAGACGCTTTCAGGTTTAAGAGGGCTAAAACAAGATGCTTTTTTTTTTGTTTTAATCCTACCTAGCAGGAAGACAATTTTCTTGGTCTGTAAGTCGGGACATGGTAGGAGGTTCTTAACCGCTGGAGCAGCCCACACAAAGTGTTTATTTCCACACTTAGGAAATGGTTATAACTGAACTCTTCCCAGAGATGTAATTAAGAAATGATCAGGCTCCCTGCCTGCCGGTAAAAGCTTTCTTTGTGATTTACCTGGAGGGCCATGGTTCATACTAGTCATAAAAAGGATGAGATTTCTTCTGATGCATGTAAAGAAAAGGTGGATTAAGTCCTGGGCAGGACAGAAAACCATGATTAAAATTGCTATGCCTCTGCTTCGGTCCCTTACAAGGGTGGAATTGCTCTAGTCCCAGTACCTCCTCATCTTCTTGCCAAGCCAGATGTTGCTGGCAGAGAAGAGTTTGCAGGGGGAGAAATCCCTTACGCTCCCCTTCTCTAGGCTAGGGGTGCTGACCACTTCCAGAGGCAGGAAAATGCAATAGAGGGACTGTCAGGTATCACATAAACTGGGATTCCTACTAACTAAAAGAAACTGCCACAAACCTGCATTGGATCTATCCACTTATCCACCAATCATAGAATCATAGAATCATAGAACTGTAGGGGTTGGAAGGGACCTCGAGAGATCATCGGGTCCAACCCCCCTGCCAAAGCAGGCTCCCTAGGACATAGCACTGAGATAGGCGTCCAGGCGGGTCTTGAATATCTCCAGTGAAGGAGACTCCACCACCTCCCTGGGCAGCCTGTTCCAGTGCTCTGTCACCCTCACTGGGAAGAAGTTTTTCCTCATGTTGGTGCGGAACTTCCTGTGTTCCAGCTGGCAGCCATTGCCCCTTGTCCCTTGTCCACCAAATTCACTTTCTTGAAACTTAAGACCCAGAAACACTGATGACTACAGAGATATTGTGCCCTTTTTACAGTGTCTTTGAATCCCAACTCACAGAAGCCAAAGAAAATACCTGTAACACTGAGGGGGTTTTTTTGTTTTGGTTTGGTTTGGTTTGGTTTGGTTTGTTTTTTTTGGTTTTTTTTGTTTTTTCCAGGCTGGATGACTGAATCTAATCTTGGTTTAATTTCATATTCAAAGGCTACAAATATATTAATGAAAATTATGCTCCTTCCAACATCTTGCTTGCAGCTCCTGGCTCTGATATAATATGCTTCAATATGCTCCTTAATTTTCCTGTATTCATCTGCTGCTACTTCAAAACCTAGTGTCTCTTGTAGAAAAATTTCATGAGTCATCTTATGGTATGAATAATTCCAATGCATGTTTCATTTTGCATTGCACAGAGATGACTAGAAATGTCCCCCCAGGGGGGATACTTTACAGACTGACATCTAAAGGGGACAGTAAGTTCAGTGAGAAAAATACAGCACAATGTTCATTCCTCATCAATGTTGTGTGTATCACTGTACAAAGACAGGGTTTGAGATTGTGTTCTCATTGTCCATGAAGAATAAAGCTGATTTTACAGTCAGGAATTAATTTTCCTCTAACACAGAAGAGAAAGCTTGAAGTCAGTAGGAGACTTCAAAGGCAGATGACTGGTCGTTGATGAAAAATACCCTAAAATAAGTAAATGAAGTGAACAGTAGACACCTAGAGGACTATTGACTACAACAGGAGCAGATATACAGTTAATCATGAACCTCCACTTTTACATACTTTAGGAGGGATAATGTACAAGAAATTCAGGCAGTCTTTAGGTTTTTTCATCTGTGTGCCAGTACACTGTGGCTGTGGAGGAAGATGAAACAGTCTTAGTGCTGGAACCACTGGAGTGACGTCACCCGTTTTCTTGCTGGTGATAATGTAGAATAATTTTGATGAAGCTTCAGTGGAAACACTGAAGGTTTGTGGTGCTGCACGTGTGTATAGAGTTTGGCCCGCAATGCCCAACCTGGATGATGGAAGAAAGACTCTTTATGACCCAATGAAAAGGAGGGTGCAAGACAGGAGCTAGGACTAAACTAGGGATCTCCTACTCCCAGCAGAACAGGGAAGAGATGGGAAACACTGATTCTTCCTTGCAGGAGAAATATCTCCAGGTGCTGGTTAGCTCTGCTCAGCTCTGAGGCTGCTGGGCAGAGGGAGCAGTACTGCCAGAGCTGAGGCCATGACAAGCAGAGGCAGTGAGAAGGTCCACAGCCCCATCTCCAGACCCTCTTTCTTCCTTCTGCTGTAAAGACAGCTAGACAAGTAGTAGCTCCCCAGTTTTGGAAGAGGAAGCAAGACAGAGGCATAAGAAAGCCTGGAAGAACAGAGCAAGTTCTGGCCAGTGTGCCAATGATTGCTTAGAAAGGGTCACAAGACCAATATGGTTTGTTCATACAGCAGCCATAACAAGCCAAAAAAACCTTAGTGTTGTCTGTTATCGCATACATATAGAATTTCATGACTAGCCTGGTATCAAAGTATTGCTTCCCATCAACAGGCTCTTGACTACAGAAACGGCCAAACACAGCTGCATCAACAAAAGACCTGAAAAGATCCCTCATGGCATCTACAAAGGCTTGAAGATTATGTTCAACTGAATGTTTGCCCAAGCATATCTAAATTATACATAACTCTCATGATGGCTACACTAGGCCTAATGGGATCAGAAAGACTGTATGAATATGATATTTTTTCTGAGGTCTTTTCTTGAGAAGGGGAAAGTGTGAAGAAGGAAAAGAATAGAAGATTTTAATTCATATGAACCTTTAGTTTGACACTAGTTTTGGTTGAAGAAACAAGAAATCATGAAAAAAGTGAAGTCTCAGGGTTTGATATGTCTTGAGGAGCAGAAATAAAGGACTTATTTTCACAATGGAGGTGTATCACCAGGGGACATCTACAGGATCAAGGATACAGTCTTTACCATATGGAACATCCATAAATCATCTTAAAAGGGGAGTGAAAAGTGAAGGGACGTTTTATGTGAAGGAAACTCAGTTATTAGGAATCTTAAAGTGGAAAGTAACTAAAAAGTTGTAGAGTGGTTGAGGGATAAAAGTCAGAGGCAATAAACGCTACATTGTGCAGATTGACATAAGCAACCATTTTTTCCTACAAAGAGAAGGTCTCTGAACCATGATTTAGCACTCAATAAGGAGATGTTGCTGTCATAAGAGTGACTTCTACAAAAATGTCAACTGAACGCTCACTTGTGGCCAAAAAACATCTAGGAAAGGCTGTTATGGGGGAGCCATTACATGGAAAGAGATAGAAAACTACAGGATGATGTCACTTAAGAAAACACAGAGTACCCAAATCTTGAAAGCTCTTTTGCTCTCTGAGCTTTGCTCCTCGGCAAGGATATAGCAGAATTAGGCAGGTTTTAAAAGGATCAGAGGTATATTTTCTGCAAAAGTGTATAAAAATATAACTGTTCAGCCTCGTAAGAGAATATACAAGAGAGAAACAATAAATATCTCTACAATCTGGTACACCATGGCATAAAGAATAATTATTCATTGTTTCTAATAATGGCAGAATTAAGGTCACCAAATGACATTATTAGGCAGTAGGCTTAGAAAAAATACTCAAGATTCTGCCTTTTCACAAAGTCTGGAGTTCAGTTATGGACCTCCTTGTCAGGAGGCATTATGAATACCAAACTTTATTATAAAGAGCCCAAAGATAATAGAGTAGCTAAGGAAAGAAATGTTCATCAGAGGCTTTTCAACACAAATGTACAACCTGTGGCTTGGCGTGTCCCTAATCGTAGAATCATAGAATCATAGAATTGTAGGGGTTGGAAGGGACCTCGAGAGATCATCGGGTCCAACCCCCCTGCCAAAGCAGGCTCCCTAGGACATAGCACTCAGATAGGCGTCCAGGCGGGTCTTGAATATCTCCAGTGAAGGAGACTCCACCACCTCCCTGGGCAGCCTATTCCAGGGCTCTGTCACCCTCACTGTGAAGAAGTTTTTCCGCATGTTGGTGCGGAACTTCCTGTGTTCCAGCTGGCAGCCATTGCCCCTTGTCCTGTCCCCACAGACCACTGAGAAGGGGCTGGCTGATTCCCCCTGCATCCCCTGCTTCAGGTCATTATAAACTTTAATTACGTCCCCCCTTAGTCTTCTCTTCTCAAGGCTGAACAGTCCCAAAGCCACAACTCTGCAGGCACAGAGGAGGTATCGGGGCAGTATCACTACCCTCTGGTGTTGTTTTTATGCTCCTTTCCCAAGTTTCCACACCAAGAGGGATGGGGAATGGTTCAGACCTGGTCTGACTTAGCACAGCCCTTCTTATGCCCTTACATGCTTGTAAAACACCTTGGAAAGGTCTCTAGCTGTCTCCAAGCCATCAGAGTCATCTGCTCAGTGACGAAAACTTCTGCATTCTTTCAGCACATTTAGCCCTTGCAGATTCAACTGCTTCCCGGGAAGGTTGGAGACTTGAGGGAACGCAAGGCACTCCTTCAGTAGTATTGGCTTGAAGAGCTCATATCTTAGCAAACAAGACAGGCCAGGGCAGATTTTAATATCTGTTGTAGAGGAGCGAAGTCCCAGACCCAGTGAAACAGCCTGGCCAAAAGCTTCCCAAGATGGGACAGTACAGGAAGGAGTTGGGTGCCAGTTTCCCAGGTTTTAATCCCATGCCTTGCTGTCTGCAGCTCTATGATACATCTGCGATGCTCTGCAAGTAATTAATGTCAATTCTATACTAAACTAAAACCAGAAGTGGCTGAACAATGAGGATTCAGCCAGGAAATGCTTATTCATTGACCTTCCAGTCCACTCGCATGTAAAACCTAGAGCAGAAACTGATTCTGTTGCAGCCCCTCTTACTCTGTGCCAGCGCTGGCTATTGCCCTCTTGCTCTAAGTTAATACTCGTCTCTGATAGCAGAGAGATTTCTGGTTGTTTACATATTGAAATATTCTCCCTTTTATCCCTTGTGGTGGCTTAATGTCTCATTCCCTCTTGGCTACACCGCATTTTTGATTCAAACTTTCTCTATATGGGGCCGTTCAAATATGAAACAGCTCCGACCAAGTCAGCTGCTGCACTGTCAGCTTTCATTTCTACAGATGATGACTAACGCTTCAGCTTATGATTTTGGTGGATTTTTGTACTCGACCCCGGCGCTTGGATCTGTACTGGGATGAAATTTGCAGTCTACAAAGTTCTCGACATATTGGTCCCATTAGGACCTCATCTGCATCTGATGCCATCTCTGGAAATAGCTCTCCTCCCAGCCACCCAGTTTAATTCATGCCCTTGGTTTACCCTGAGCAAACGTCTGGGATCGACATCACACCCTCCCGTCCTTGTGTGGGAACAGGCTACTGTCTGTCCTCTGGGATCTCCCCCAGCCCCACCCTTTCTCCTTTTATATCTTACAGTCATCTCTGGAGCCACTAAACGATCATATTTTTCTGTGGTCCAGGAATGTTAGTGGCGACTCCCCAGAAATACTCATCATGGTGTGTGTGAAAGTTGCTGTTAGGAAGAAAACCCTCCTCCTGCTACCGAATGCAGATCCTCAAACATAGCAAAAGCTTCAAGGCAAGTGAAGACCCAAAATTTACATCCAGATTGCTCTCAGGGCACGGATACTCTAAAAATCTGAATGGGAGAGATGACATGAGAGTCACCCAGCCAAGGCCTTCACAAAGCCCCTCTGGTAGCTCTGACAGCTCTCTAAGGGCTCGCGTACAGACTCCTGGCAACATCATCAGCTGCATTACCAAGAGACGCAAGGTGATACTATAGTAGCCTGCTCCAAACACTGAGAAAACATTTGGTAAGAGACTCCCCTTTCCCAAAGAGCATCCCATACGCACCAGCCAAAGGAGGCATGTGTTGTTACTTCTACTTTACAGCTGGAGCTGAGCAGGTTTAATGTGGCATAAGGGCACCCAAGTCCTATAGAAATCACTAGGACCTGGACAGCTCTGTACTTCTGAGGACTTCGGGCTCTACTTTCAAAACGATTTGGTGACTACTGTAGAATATGGCTTTTTTTGCCCCTTCCCACTTGATGAAATCCTCAGGTCTGCAGGGTGCCAGGTGCCTCCTTCCTAGAGAAAGTATATAGAATCATAGAATCGTTTAGGTTGGAAGAGACCTGTAAGATCATCAACTCCCACAGCTAACCTATCAATGCCATATGCAGATATCTCCAAATGCAGGGGAACAGAGATCTTCCTCCTCTAGTCAGGTCGCAAAAAAGGGAACATGCCTTAACGACGTCTAGCCAAGACATGATCTTCCTTCTGCTTCAGCACCAGTCTTTGTATCCTTGCTGCTAGATTCAAGTGCCCAATGTTTCTGTACAGAGAACATTTCCCAGACAGTGATATTAAGGAGCTTGGCAGCTTTTGTCCCAGGGAAGAGTGAAAGAAGCCTTGGATATAGAATCATAGAATCCCTTGGTTGGAAAGGACCTTTAAGATCATCAAGTCCAAGCATACCTGACCACCACTAACCCACGTCCCTCAGCGCCACATCGACCCGTCTGTTCAATCCCCCCAGGGACGGGGACTCCCCCCTGCCCTGGGCAGCCTGGGCCAGGCCCTGACAGCCCTTGGGGGAAGAAATGGTTCCTGATCCCCAACCGAACCCTCCCCTGGCGCAGCTCCAGGCCCTTCCCTCTCGTCCTGTCGCTGTTCCTGGGGAGCAGAGACCGACCCCCCTGGCTCCAGCCCCCTCTCAGGCAGCTGCAGCGAGCGAGAAGGTCTCCCCTCAGCCTCCTCTTCTCCAGGCTGAAACCCCCCCCAGCTCCCTCAGACGTTCCTCATAAGACTTGCTCTCAAGACCCTTCCCCAGCTCCGTTGCCCTTCTTTGGACCCTCTCCAGCATCTCAGTGTCTTTCCTATGTTGGGTATTGAAGTCAACTCTCTTCTTCATATCCAGGGAAGCAAGAATGAGGTCCTGGACCACCTGTGTGAAGAAGGACCTATGCAACCATGCACATGGCTGTCTCTTGTGTAGGATGTATTCAGCTCAGGCTCAGAGCTTCTCTGTAGGATCAGGTAGCAGAAGGGATCAACCTAAGACTCTCCCCTTTAGGGCTTTGGCATAAAGTCTAATCAAATCATTGGCTGCAGAAGATATTGACACATTTGTGCCAGCTAGCATAAATGTAGCATCCTCCGGTCTAGACAGTGGTTGAGTAGCAGTTCTGTTTGCCATGTCCACCACAACAGTGACAGACAATTACTAATTTTTTTAGTCCAGAACTGGCAAAGCATCTTAGCCAAGATCACAGACTGCTCCGTGGCAGAGTCCATGAGAGAGACTGTGAGATTGAGTCTAGTGCTTTAACCACATTAATACATTTTTGTGTGTTATCTGCTCACCCTTTTTACAAACTCTACTGTATTTTTCATACCTAATTTGTTCCTGATTGTAAGGAAAAAAAATACCCCCTTTCAAATGCATATTGAAATGAACAAAAAGCAGATTGAAGGTCCTTAAAGCCTTTCCTGTTCTAAGCCTCTGTAAAATATGTTCTTTGGGTGTTCATTAATTACAAAGATTGTGAGATGGGAATTTTAAGTACAGCAATAAATCTATTCAGTTAAACCATGGTACTGGGGATTTCATCCAAGCAGGGTTTTATGCCATCAGATTACAGCAAGTTTTCTGAGACATGAGGAGCAAGTCAATACTTCAAGGGGCCTCAGCGATAAGGCTATGAATGTGCTGGTCCCTCACACAATGTTTCTCCACTGTTTGCAGAAGAGGGAAGTGGTTCAGAAACACTGCAACCTGGGCACCAAAGGGCTGCAGGATGGCCGGGGAGTTGCTGCTGACTAGGGACCAACAGATCCCCTAAATTAAGCAGGGTTGGCCACGGGAAGTTGGTAGGTAGAAAGAAGTTCAAGCAAAGCAGGGAGCAACGCAAAGATCTGAAGAACCTGAAAGTTACGGCCAGGGAAATAAAAATCTCTCTTGGTGGGGGTTCAACATTGGAGTCTGCACTTTACTTGCTGTTCACTCCCCCGAGCCTTTAGGTTACGCATCCTTACAGAGAGCCACAGATGTCGATACTTGGTGTTAACCTCAACACCTTCTGTCAGTCCTACAGCTGTTAACACAACGTTTTGTCAATGCCCTGGTGGCGGCCGTCATGTTCACTGTTGCATTTGCTGCCCCTCCATGAGGAACAAGCATCATGATAGCCTTTTCTATGACTTCCCACCAGGCCTTCTTCAAATCCTTCCTTCCCCCAAGAGTTAAACTAACTACAGACAAAGATCAGCTACAAGTGGGGACCGCTGATATTCTTCACATCTCCCAAGCCTTCATGTCTCTGCAGAAATAGAGACTTTGAAGCACAAAGCGTGCACACTGCTGCTTCATGCCCTTGCAAGCTCCCATCTCAAGGACTCCCAACCTGCACTCCTACTTGCCCAAACCTGTTTGCTGTGGGAACTCAGAACACCTTTTCCCTTCTCTGGGGAGCAAACCTCCTCACAAACACTGTTTCAGATGCTCTCCCTGCTCCCTGCTCTTGCTCTCTGACTCTTCTGTCTGTGCTATTTCAGCTGCTCTGCTCTGTGTCTTTCCAGCCGGGTGAGGCTAAGCTATAAAAGGGATCTGACTATCTTCCGTCGTCTCTTGGCGCACAGCCTTGGGCTATACACAGCTCAGCTAAATCATTCCATGCATTCCTTACTCTCCCGGGGAACAGCGTAATTCATTGCAAAGGTTTTTTCACCGTGCCCTCCAGAGACAGAAAATTCTCCACTTTGCAGCTGCCTTGACACATAGGTCTTGGGATGAGCTTATCTCAAGCATCTTGTGTGCAGAAGAATTCCATGGCAGCATCAAATAATAAACAGATCTCGAAAGAAAGCCAAGAAAATGCTGTGTTCCCAGAGAGACATTTCTACCCTGATCTTCCTCCTGCTGCCATTATCCAGTTAGAAATACATGGTTTGAACCGGACACTGAAATGTCAGCATTCTATTAAACCTGCTGCATTTACTGTTTGGTGCATCACGATCCAGCTGCCTTTTACACCACTGATCCTGATGAACCCATGGTTGCTGACATTATGTGTTTTCATTCTTAAACACACACAGTCCCATTGCATTAAAGCCATGTTCCATTCCAGAAATAAAGACTAGCCACGTTTTTAGGTTTCTTCTACAGAAACTTGAGAAGTAAGACGTAAATTCACGCAAACATGATCTTACCAACAGGTTGTCTTTGAAAGTGAGTCTCAGGATCAAGAAGGGCATTTGCCTGATCGCCAAAGACCTTGGCAGGCATTGAAAGCCACAACTACGTTACTAAAGGCATTTACCCCAAGGAGAGAGCCCTGGACTCGGGGCAGGGGGCACGCGGCATCCTATTTCTGTATTTCCAATGCATATCTCTTGACACTGTGCATATGTTTTCTGTGCTTGTGTCTTCTCATACAAAGTGTTTTAACTCACCAGCTCTATGCTGCAGCCCCAGAATGATGATTTACACTGTGGTGGTAAGGACACGTGTCCGTCTTTGGGTGCACAAGGTGGGTCTTGGAGGTGACTGTGGGTGCAAGGTTTCCCAGGCAGTGCTGAAGGACTCGGGGGAGTAAAGGGTGCAAAGCTTTAGAGCTGGCTCATTCCTAAAAAAAAAAAAAAAAAAATAGCTTTTATTTAGTCTGGATGATCAGGGAGGCAGGAGCTAAGTTATGCAATCATATTGACAATCCCCCTGTCTCCTACAGTCAGAGAAGGGTATGGGACAAGGTAGGCTGGAGTTTTGAAAGTGTGTTGACATCTACTTGTAGCTCCCAGAAGCCTTCCATTCCAAAACCCTATCCAAGCTCTTTATTACTTTCCCTTTTCAACCTCAGGCTGGATATCCAATGTCCAACATTGCTACAATTTCCAGGATCCAACAGCTCACAGCCTGGCTGTATTGCCCCTCTTGGCAAAAGAACTGAGAATATCCCAAACGTGCCTGAACATTTGGACTGAGAAATGACATCCTTCAGCATCTGGTTTTGCTGTGGAGTTGGGACCCTTCCGAGAGCTGCACATCATCTTCCTAGAAGATTACCGCGTACACTTATTCACTCACACACCATATTTTTTATGTGCCCAGAGCAGTAACTGAATGTGTTATGGAGTGAACACACATCATCCCTGTGGTCTACGGAGATGGTTTTCTGAGAATTTAGAAAGGCCAATACAACATCATGCCTTTATCATCCTCTGTATTTCAAATCTCAGACCACTGGATAAATATTTGGCTTACACTGTGGGCAGTTTCTGGAATGCGGCTGTGAGCCATGCAAAGATATGAATACTTGGTCAGGGTGAGAGGGCACTGACTTTCTCCAAAGGATCTTACAGCCGGAGAAATAACTTCTTGGGAGAGCCTTGCCATTGTGCATTGGATGTGCTGGAGAGTCCCCAGAGGATGCCCCGGCGGAAATGACTTTTCTCTAGCCCAGTTAGAGATGTGACCGCAGATTGTGGGCCGTGGGTGATGCCCTCGCGAGGAAAAGGGTGCTGGGATTTGCAATGAGAAGCTCAAGCCAGGAGGGAATATTTCATGTGATTTCTGGTCATCTGCTCCGGGGCTTGTAGAGCACATCCTGTTTGAAGAGACCATTTTTAGTAAGCAAAGAGTTTAACTTCCATTTGAAGTGCAGGGGATTTAACACGTGCCTCCCTGTTTTGCTAAATCCAAACCACTGAGCATGTACTTTGTGTTTTGGTGACTTCAGTGAGAAAAAACTTCTGGGGGTCTGCTCAAGTGGTGACTAATTAATTACAGACATACCAATCCAGATGCTTATTCCTGTAGTTTCAAGCCAAATGTAACTGTCATATTTCTTGTTGCTGGCTCTATCTCCATTTCTTTTACTAATGGACCAACTGAGGTCTGTGAAGTATTCAGAATATCAATTAAGGGTTCACAGTTTATTGCCTGAAGATAGCACCACCACAGATTTATCTCATTGAGACATGAAAAAAATTCATATTTAGTATCATGCAACAGACTTGCTAGAGTCAGAACCAATGGTGACCTATTCAAGTGCTCGGTTTTCAGGCCCTTGCTCCAGTGACAGCGACTGCATTTGAGGGAAGCGGAGCTCCAGGAGGTGCGTGATCTGTATTTATCAATCAGCTGTATTTCTCGTGTCACAACATTTATCAGCATCTTATGGTTAACGTTCTTACTTTCCTAGGAGCAGACTTTAATATGAATTAAATAATTTCGTCGACAATAGAAAAACACACAGGAATTTGACCACCTAACTAGGCATAGGGTATCATGCCTTACCAGAGAAGTGGATGCCAAATGGGTGATGTATCATTCACAGGTCCAGAAGTGAAATGGCAGCAAAGGAGGAGGAGTTGGCACAACTTTTTTCTTTGCAACAATTCTGTTAAAGGGATTGGGATGAGCATTGGAGGAAGCCTGTTACTGGAGTAAAACTTTCTACTGTAGCCCTGGCACAAGGCTGCCGTTTATTGTGGCAACAGATCGGAGACCTCCTCATCCAAGCAATATCCAGTACATACGTTGGAGTACGCAAATGAGATGTTTCCAGCTGGTTGCACATTTTGTGGAGCAGGTCACAGCTCAGACTTTACTTTGCACTTTCTCTTCTTGATTATGGCTTGTGCCACTGCAGATCTAAGTCGTCAAACAGGTACATTATTCAAAGTATAGGCTGTGAGAATAAACCAAGAAATATTTGTCCCTTTAGTGAACCCGAATTAGAAAAACATATTGGGAATAGCTGAGAAAGCATTACCAAGGGACACACATGTTCTTAATTTCCACATATTAGAATGCCATTTAGTTTAGTTAAGGGAGCTGAGGCCAATGTAGGAGGCTGCTCATCGTGTGGTCTGATACCACTTGCTAGAGCCTGCAGGGAAGAAGGGAGATGCCTACAAGCTGCTCTCCAGACTGTGACCTCCTGAGGCAGCATCATCACAGGAGCACATGGAGCAAGAAAAGGCCTGAACATGGAACCTGCACTTCGCCTCAGCAAATCTCCAAAACCTGGGGAAAAAAAAAAAAAAAAAAAGGAAAAAAAGATCTTTCTAGTCCATCCTTTACAGCTGAGTGCACCAAGGAACAAACACATATAGAAATGTCCTGAGGGCACCTGGCAGCACAGAGTGTGGTACCCAACGCACGCTGGTGACCACAACTGGCTACTTTGCTATGAGGTCTGCAAACAAATAAGCAAGATGATCCATCTCCCCACTAGCCCAGAGCTGTGGCCAAAAGGCATAAAAGGGTTATACTCCGTTAAAGGAAAGAGATTGTTTTTAAGACTTTAAAAGGACAAGGTCAGGATGACCTTGAAAGCCTGGCACATATCAGCATCTTCCCATAGTGTCTTCTTCAGCTTCAAACTTTCCCTGAGTTTTCCCATTTAGGCTATAGGTCATTTTGCAGATTCTTTCTGTTACAAATGTTCATGCTATGGCCCCACACAGGTACTTGGCACTTCAGATATTGCAACTTGCTCTACTCTCATTCTGGCAAATACAAAACAAAAGTTTCTTGCCACTCATTAAATAATTTTTCCCAACTTTATACCAACATGGTCTTCTCTTTTTTTAGTTTATAATCAAAACCAAGCTGGTTTTCTTACTTCAGGTCTCTTTTCAAGTTGTACTTACCCTATCATGGTTTTTCTTTTTTTTTTTTTGAGTATAAAAGTTCATATCCCACCTACAATCAATTTGCTATGTCCAAGATCTCTAAGCAAATCATTATACATGAACCAGGAACACATGGTTCAGTTCCTGGCTATGTCCTTCCTGTGTGATCTTGTTCTGTACTTCCCACACAGTATACAGAAGAATAATCCTTTTTGTCCACTGTTTTTCACTACTTTTGTCAATTATGCCTGTTTAGTCCATGTTTGTAGAGCATCTCACACATCAAAGCCCTGATCATATAGATAAATTCTTTAGACACTACCAGGAACTAAACAAAAATGACATTTTTGGGAAAATAAATTCTAGATTATCAGTAAGAAATTCCCAATGGTGAGAGCTATTTGGGTGCAGAAATGTCTTCAGTAATACTGAAAGTATGTAGGTTGCGGTAGATAAACTATAGTAAATAGCAGAAGTCTATTCTTGCTGTTGTAGGGGTCTGGAACAGAGGACATCAGTGTCCTGAGGTCCTTAGCGCTAAAGTTCATTAGAAGAAACCAAGACCCCCTGAAAAACAGAAGATATTGCCAATAGCAGTCTGGACATGCTGCAGGTGTATGATTTTCATACCCTCTACAACTATTCAATAGGAGCAATTAGTAATTCTCAGCCTGGAGATATTTTGGGAGTATGTGTATTTGTACTTTTTTTTACTTACATTTTTTTTTTCCACTCATAATCTGATCACCTTCATGTTCTGGGGAAAAAAAAAAAAAACAACACACCCCCCCCCCCAAAAAAAAAAAAAACAACACCCAACTAAAAAAAAACCTGGTGCAAGCAATTATTGCCCCACCCAGTCAAGATTGTTTTCATTTACTCCATTACAGCACAGACTAGTCGGAAAAGACGTCTTAGTCATGAATCTAACGCTGTATGAAGGGAAATTCCTGGGGCGTGAATGAGCGCACCAATATCTTGACATCTTTTTTTTTTTTTTTTCCTGAGAACTCCACAAGTAAATGTCTGCTAAACCTTTTTTAATGATTTGTCATCACTTTAGTCTGAAGTCAGCACTTTGCAATCAGCGATTCTCCTCTGCGCTGAGTTAGCCTGTATTGACTTTCCCTTTCCAGTGTCATGACGAGGTGTATTTTCGCTGGGAGCAGAAAAAGGACAAGATTTCCCCACCTCCACCCTCCCACCCCGGGTCAGCGCTGGTAGGACACGGTTCAGAACCTCCTGACGCAGTAATTGCCTCACAGACAGACAGGTTCCTGATTCAGGTGGGGGTTGGATTTCCCTGTGATCAACCCACACTTTTATCTGTTAGCCCGACAGAGAAATTTCGCCGATATAAATAGTGTTATCCAGCCTCGACATGTCTTATTCCATAGCAAGAAAGGCTTCAAATGGTTTAAATAGATCCCAGCAAAATGCCCTGGGAAAAGCTGCAGGAAATAAGTTATCATTAGTGAACTTCAGATAGTCCAGCGCCTGATGTTTGGTCTTCATTTCCATATCTGCAGCTCAACAAGCGCAAGGAGAGCAAAACACTCTTCCCCAGATCCTCTGGGGAAACCTGAGGGCATGTTTATTGAAGGAAACATGAAAAAATGGGGCTTCCTAAATATCTCTCCATCCCCATCCAAAATGATTAAGGTGGAAATCAGAATACAAATACCACTGGAACCTCTTAGATGTATGCTCCTATGGTTTTGTATTTCATCCTTCTGCCTTTTCAAGCACTACTACAAATAAGCTGATAAATAACCATAGCAAACACATTACGTACCACTTCTGAAAGCCCCAGGGCCTTGGTAGTGAAAAACAGTTGTCATTTGCAATTCACTCCTTGCATTCAAAGAGCATTGTCATCAACCGTCTGACCATATTGCCCCGGGGGCGGGGGAAGGTGGACCCATTCTAAGGATGGGAAATAGAGGCAAAGAGAATCAGCTTTACTACGGTTTGAGTCACCCTGGACTCTCCTTTTAACCAAAGGGGAGACTTCCTGAGGTGCGATTCACCTTCTTGGGAAGCCAATGACTAAAACAAGTCAGATGAATCGCAACCTAGAAGTGCTCACTTCTCTCTACTGACTGTAAAGGGAATCATGGGTGACTCGACCTTGTGTAAACATTGGCACAACATGTATCTAAAGCCATGTGTGAGGAACCACATCTTCTGTGACTTGCCCAAGACCTGACAGCCATTTAGCTATTGCAGCAAAGTCTGAAGCTCTTCTTTAATCAATAAAATAAAATAAAATAAAAATAAATAAAATAAAATCATATAACTGGTACTCTTGTCTAAGGTCTGACTACTATATCTGACTCAGACCTTGTTATTTGTCATTTTTAAATCTCTGTAGCAACAGGAAGTCAATACATTGTGGACTACAGGATATGTAGCAACTCTCTGCTGCAATAGTCTTGCCAACCACAATGAAAACTCTGGGGGATCTGTGGGGGATCAGGCTCATGCTTTGTGTACGAGGCATACAGGCGATGCGAGTGCCTTCGCATCCCACAATACATTGCACAAAGCGTGGAAGCTTGAAACACCACGAGTGGAAAACCTGACCCAAAATATCCTGCAATTTATCTTTTGTACTACTTTTCCTTCCGACAGTTACTGCTGCGCTTCTGATTCAAAACAGCAGTGGAGCGGCTGGACTGCTCTTAGAGCTTCCTCCTGGCAGGAGGAATAGGAATCTGACAAATCCCCCGTGGATTTGAGACTTGGGACAAATGGTATCAACTCCAGGGACTGAACCCACCCAAACCACCCCCAGCCCTACCAGTGCTAC
>KL267970.1:1823-12666 GCA_000699545.1 Podiceps cristatus
ACAGCATGTTCCTCTTCCCCAACCTCACAAGGGGAATTAGAATACATCCAATTAAGACACAGAGGAAGCTTCAGCTAGAAGGAAAAAAAAAACCTAATTCATATTTCACTGGGACATGAGGGTGGTACTTTATTACATCTTTATTAAAGCAAACAGAACAAGTATAACAATGCTCTGCAGCCTAGGGCCAGAACACAACTGTTGCATGTTCCTCTTCCCCAACCTCACAAGGGGAATTAGAATACATCCAATTAAGACACAGAGGAAGCTTCAGCTAGAAGGAAAAAAAAAACCTAATTCATATTTCACTGGGACATGAGGGTGGTACTTTATTACATCTTTATTAAAGCAAACAGAACAAGTATAACAATGCTCTGCAGCCTAGGGCCAGAACACAACTGTTGCTTTAAATAGAGGGTTTAAATATTATTCTTAGAAGGATCATCTTTTAAAGAGTTGCCAAAGTCCTCAATGGCCATAACTAATGCCCTCTGACATGTAGGGAGTCATATTTTTAACATATTTTTATTTCGTGACAACCTTATCTCCTATGGAGGGCCATCCTGCATGCCCCCCGTTACAGTTTGCTGTGTTGCAGCTCGCTTTGGGCGTCCGTCGCACCTTGCAATCCTCCCTGTGTTGGTCCAATTTGCAGCACTATATTTCAATATCACTCTGATCAACTGGCTTCCTGTAACAACCTTTGGAACTTACATCTTTGAAAAATCATACAGCAAAACCACTCCAGAGAGAAGAGTTTTCAGGTGGCTGGAAAACACTCCTTGTCACAGATGAGACTTGGGAAGTTTTTTGTTTGCTTTAATGCAGTATGTGTCTTTTCTGGCACCAGTGGGGAAAGAAAATAATGTTGGTATCAGATGATGACAAATCAAAGTATTTTTAAAAGGCTATGTTCCACTGTCTCCCGATAGCACAACGGTTCCATGGAGAGGAGCACGGCCATGAGGCAAAGCAGTGCCTGCCAAGAGAGAAGAGGGGGGCATGTGCTGACACTGGGGCACAGCCAGACCACCTGGGCCCTCCTGCTGCCGTGCATTTGCGCTGCAGAGCCCCAGATACACGGAGGGCTTGCTTTGCTTGCCACATGCTTTTTCAAAAGAGGAGTATTAACTGATGTTAGAGATGTCTATAGTGCACAGTAAGGTGGGGAGGGATTTGCAGTGAAAAGGAGTAACACTGTTGTAAACCTTTTATACCTTCCAGCCGAAGGCCTCAAAGTGTTTCCCAGCCGTTAGTGTAGCCTCAGGGGCTCCCAGCACCTGCCAGGCCTGGGCACAGTGGTCCCCACAGCGCTCCCAGCGCGGCCGCTCCACCCCGCAGCACCTTACGACGAACCCCTCTCTGGTGCTGAGCTGGTTCACTTTTAGCTCCGACAGGGAACATTTCGGTTGCCCCAGCGCAGAGCTATTCTGTTCCACGGGCAGCCTCCCAGTCTAATGCATGAGTTTTAAAAGCTTATTTAGTAAATATCAGATTTCATATTGTTTCATCTACCATTTCCCACCCCAGTCCCAGGACTAAGGACAAAGGCAATGATGCAACTTTGCATTTCTGACCAGATTGCTGCTGATCTCCTCTCCCCTTCCACCTCCACCTTCTCCCAAGGCTGAGTGCTAGATAACAAGCATCACTACTTCCCTAGCAGTCAGCCCAAGCCCACGTCGACACAAAGCCAGGCAAGGCCGTGGCGTCTCTTCAGGAGCACAAGGGAAAAAGAGATCCAAGACACCCACAAACTGGTACAAGGTAGAAAATACTTCAGTCTGCTCCCGGGTTTAAAGACCCAGCTGCCAGGACAAAAGACTATGGAAAACGTCCTCTACAAAGACTCACAGTGAATGAGAAAGGTCAGCGGTGACAAAGCTGCTAAAGAGACGGTAACTGCAGATAATTAGATGGGTTGCTGCCTAGCTGTCTGAAACTCAAGGATTTGTCTGTGAGATATTTAATTTTAATTTTCTGGGGCCTCACCAGCCTTGTGTATTATGCCGATGTAGTTCATACAACACAAAGATGTTTCTTTTCCCTTTCTTTTATTAATCATATCTTAAACATATCATTCTCCATTAGGTCTTTTTGTTCTAGAAAAAGTAGGTGAAGGTAGGTAGTTGCAAAATCTTACATACCCAGCATAAGTGGACACTTACAAACTTAAAACTATTTTGCAGGTGGACAATTATTTCAGTGTAAATTTTTTCATTAGGAAAATGTTTTAGCATTTGAAATGGCCAGTTCCAACAATTTCCTAATTGATTTTCTAGTTCAAAATTCCTGCTAGGGTCATTTTAGCTTGGCATCTCCAAGTCAGCATATTATCTCCCCCTTTCTTAGCACATCTCTGTTGTTTCCCTGCTGGAGATAAGCTGGGGGATTTACACGCTATTTTCTCACTGACTCATTTTCCAAATATGGCCATTTAACAAATACTATTTCTGCAGGCAGCCATCCCCTTCAGATCCTTCAGAAAGGAAATTACTCAATCAATAAAGTTAATTCTCACTCCCCCCTGAAGCAGCCACCCACCCCAGCAGATGCTCAGAAAGAGACTAAAACAAAGCCAGAAACCTACTCAGATCCAAACATCTCCTGCCAATGTCCTCCTGCAGCTAAGGCTGAAATTAATACTTCATCTATACTAGGAAGCAATGCAGAAAGCAAGACCATGTTCTGCTGCTTTAATTAGCTAACTGAAAGATTAATGAACAGCACTGATGAGCTCTGGTCCATTCTCACTATGTTTACAGTCAGCCCACTTCTACTATAAATATTGTTTTCATGCTGAAACAAATCCGAAGGTGATATTAACCCTAACTAGGTGTCCCCTGCGTACAGCAGAAATGACAGCACTTCTGAAATTGGCCCAGCGGGATGGAGGAACCAGTCTCACTGCCTTGCTTTGTCCCAGGAGGAGATCCACACTGGAAAGGGAGCAAAGGCTTACCTGGAGATCCCGAGGAAATCCTGCGGCTGCATTACGCCAGCTTAGGTATGGATGCCAGTGGGGAGACCCTCAAAACTTCTGAGTAGGGTCTGGTTCTGCACAGCTGCAACCTGAGGCAATTAATGCACATCAGCATTAATCACAGGAGGAAAAGACACACCACCACTCTTTTACATCTCTTTTGTTTGTAATAAGAAAAATAAGGGGTTTACCTTGTCCAAATTCTTGCCACATGCAGTCTCCTTGATCCTAACATGTTGGCAAAGGCAGTGCAGAAGTTGACCCTACTTTGAATTTCCTTGGGACTCACACTTGGGTAGAAGGGGCACTGACACCCTTAAGCAGGACTGAGTGACTCTGTTAGCTGGCCTTAGATAGAGTTGGAAAAAGACAGAAAAATGAAGGTTTCAATTTAATGTTTAAGAAAAAAAAAGTTACAGCTATTGTCAGGCATGATACCAAGAAAGGATGTTAACTACTGAAGCAGGTCTCCAAGGCACAGGGGCAAGAGGCACAGGGAAATAAAAGAAGAAAAAGCACTCAGTTATGGAGAAGGGGATTTCGTGGGCAAAACAAACATCATGAAGTGACTCAGAAATACAATGCCAATGTAGAGCACCCATTTTGTGGTAGGTAGAGCATGATGTGAGAGGTGTGAAGGAGCTGGGACCATTGCCTATGATATGAAGCTAAAATCACTGTAAATAATGACAACAGGAAAGAGAATGAAAGGAGAAACTGATCTATCTACTATCTGTTTACCAGGATAAAAACAATGCATTCATAAGCGAGTGTGGTTAACCAGGGTGCTTGTAGAATAGATCTACTCACATGCTAAAATAACTCCTGTCTCTGGAGCATTGGGGATCCCGCTACCCTGGGCACCGGAGGGCACTATTTATGTTACAGGTGTCACCATTTAAGAGACAAAATTCACCATTTCCCAGGGGTTTATCTCCTGGGAGTCTTCTGAATCAGCTAACTTGCCCCTGTGGGTCGGGGCAGGGGCTGGGTGGGGGTTGCTGCGGTTCGTGCCACCTCCCACGGGTGGGATGGGGATTTTCCAGAGTCAGGGTGGCCTGGAGATGATGCCCCATGCTGTGGTGGTGTGCTGATACGGAAAGGGCGGTTGAGGACTAAGACAGCTTTGCATTCAGACCTCCGCAACTGCACATACCTGTGACTGCGGGTTTAGCAGCAGTTTCCATCCTGCTGACACAAGTGGCACTGGGAGAGCCGGTTGCAAAGAAAGTAACCACTGTAATTTCAAGCAGAGCTGTTGCTATTAAAAGGACAAGGACGTTTTAATGACAAACAGAGGAAAATCTTCTGTAAGAAGATCTGATAAGTCAGCACCTGATTTGATAGGAGATCCAACCTGAAAGGATGGAAGCTGGTAACACGATGCAGCTGGCTTCTCAGATGGGACTTCTGGTGTGGAGAGTGAACAGGATAGTCACTGTTGCCACTAAAATTAATGGCAAAATCTCACGGCTTCACAAGCCCATTGGCTGCTGGAATTGAATTGATAACAAATGATGGTGAGCAAAATCGTTCTGCAATCTAACCAAGTATCTGTGACATGTATCATATATAATGAGCTTAAAACATGAAGGTCCGGCACATTCCTGCCAACAGCTCGTGAATATGAATAACTGCTTTGCTCTCTTTGTTCTGCTTATTGCAGAGCAGCAGAGGATCAGATCAATTTACCTTAGTTTTTCTGCATAACTACCCAGTATAAATGCTATCAGAAGAGTCCAGCTCCAGCTGCATCACCTGCTGAAAATAATAGATCCTGGAGATTAAGGATGTTTTTAGAAATCTTTACTGCATAGGAGAGCTAGAGCTGCAAAGTGGTATTTGGTGTGTCATCCTGCCTGGGTACAGAGTCACTCTATTTAACCAACACAAAGCTCCTAAAGGTCAGGACTGATGACAGACTGCACACAGATGGAGGTTCCAAACCTTAAGATAACTCTCTACACCTCCTCCCCAGCTACCACAGCTGATCTACAGCAGCTGTCTCCTGTACTTCAGCTTAGTTTTTGCCTAACCACTGTAAAGGTATTATTTACAGTTCAAAATTCTGACTTGGATATATCTGAACCCAGGGAGCAGCTGCTTGACTGATCATGAACAGCAGTAAATCCTACGCCAACAGCTTAGAGGTCAACTATCGCCTTTGTACAGGAAAAAGGCCAGATATTAACGAACATGGAGAACATCTATAAAACCATCAAAAAGATCTTTTTTAAAAAAAAAAGTAGTTTCCTTGGCTTCTTTTTTTTTGTACAATTCAGTGAGGTTTTGTTTGTGTTTTTTTTTTGTTTTTTTTTTTTTTTAATCCGTAGGTTTTTCTATTTAATAAGACATTTTCCAATCACATAACCTTCTTCCTTTACTGCTGTGACATTTGCAGTCTCTCCATGCCATTGGAGGTGTCTCAGTGCTAGGAGAACGCCTTTGCGTTCTGGCCTTCCAGTACTGGATTTTACCATTAAATTTAGAAAAGAAGAAAGATGCTTGTGGCTTTTGGAAATTGTCAAAAAGTAATTTTTCTTTGAATATGAAGCACAAACTCTCCATATTCATTCCCCCCTTGACAAAAGCACCGACTGTGTGTGAAAACTAAACAATCATAGAATGGTTTGGGTTGGAAGGGACCTTAAAGATGGAAGGAACTAGATGTTCCACCCCCCTGCCATGGGCAGGGACACCTCCCACTAGACCAGGCTGCTCAAGGCCCCATCCAGCCTGGCCTTAAAGACTTTGAAGGATGGGGTATCAACAACTTCCCTGGGCAGCCCGTTCCAGTGCCTCACCACCCTCATTGTGAAGAATTTCTTCCTAATGTCTAATCTAAATCTACCCCTTTCCAATTTAAAACCATTAATCAATCTAAACAAGTCATGATTCCTGTGTCCCACTCTGGAACGACCACATTGCTCTGCTGATAGCAATTGGCTGTGTGCTGCTCCCCATTCTCACTCAGAATCATATTGGTATCTGGACATTGCTGGCTTGCTAACATATTCATGGAAGTCAGGGAAAATCTTGCCATCTCCCTTTGTGAATTTCATAGAAGGACAACTGGAGCACCAAAAGTGCTGCTTGGAAGGGTCTATGACACTGAGCATTCTTAATGCAACCTTCATGGGTCACCACTCACCAAAGCTGGATTTCTCCTCTTCTAAGTATTACTGGTGCATGAGGAGATATAGATTCAGCTAAGCTTCAGCTCCTCAAATTAAAAATGAGTGCCTTGCGGTCTGTTGCATTAGAGGTACTTGTACCTGTAGGCTTTTAGAGATGTGTATAACTGATCCTGTACTGAAGTGGAAAAAACCACATTTGACTCACAGACCAAATGGAAACAATCGTCAGCCTCTGTGGGGACTACATTTAGATAAGTTCTCTTAGCAGCAGGCTACAAGTCACTATGCTTTTGCTCTTGGGACACGGTATCTTTTCTTAGAAGCTATTAATAGCATGAAGCACTATCTAGTGCTTACTTTCTCACAGAAATGTTTTATTTATATTCACAACTGTGCACTCCTTACCACATTATTTTCCACCCCTACCATTCCCAAATAAATGTTCTTATTCCAATGGTTGCTTGTGGTCAAATAAAAGCAGACCAGACAACATAGCTGCTTCACAACAGATGCCTTTCCTTCCCAAGACATATGCTCCCAAAGTATTTAGCAACAAGAAACCTGTGAATCCATAGACTGAGTCTTGCACTGGGTTTCACAGCCTCAGTCTCAGGCTGATGGCCGCACCAAGAAGCCTCCTATCATCTTCTACAGTAGCTAGGACACATTTTTTTCTGTCTGTAATTCTATGGTAAGGCTCTAGGATGCCCGTCTACTTTTTCCAAGGTCAACTTCTTTAGTGACTCAATGCTAACAGTAGCTGGAACCAAGTCTAAGCTTCCTAGTAGTAAAATGTGAGGACATTTAAGAAACATAGTCATATCTGATGGTTACCTATTTTAACTTGAGGCATGGCTCGGCAGCAGGTAAGAGGATGGGTGATATTTAAAATGTATTTGTTGGTGAATGGTAATACACTTTGAAATACAGTTTTTTATATATACCCCATGGGCAAACATACTGTGCACAATGAGGCATGGTGCAAAGGTACCCGGGCTAGCAGTGACCCAAGCTGGTAGCTCAGCTCAAACCCCACGACCTATCTGCTGCCAGTTTCCACGCCCATTGCACAGAGCTCATAGCCTGAACAGCGCTGTACCAGCGCAGCCACGGTACTTGTACTCAACTGGTTGCCTCATTGCTGCTCTGTGGGGTGGCTCCCAGTATTCCCCAGTGCTGCCATGCGGAACGATTTCCTCCACATGATGCTATCTTCGATGCTACATCCTTGGACATTCTAGGGCCGCCTGCTGCTGTGCAATTGAGAGAGCTGAGAAGTACGAGAACCGGGGGAACTATGAGAGCTGAAGACTGAATTTCTTACAGGCAATTCAACTTTGGCTTTAGCCAGTCTCCCCCTGTGACTAGCAGTAGACAACATCTGAATAAAGAAAATCAGTACACAGCCCTCTCCCTCGGACAGACAAGTAGTCTCTCCTACCACATTTGTCCCCTTCTCAAAATCCAGCAGACATTAGGAGGAACTTAAAAGAATTTAACTTCTCTTCAGCTTCTTTAAGCAGTGATTACTGTAGTTTCCTCATGTTGGGAAATGAGCCTATATTAAGGCTCACAGTGATAAAGCATTTTACTCAGTATTTCCCGATGAAAGAATTGTTCTAATCCTGAGAATTTGTTTGCCATAGAATAGCTCTTGGCCAAGAGCTGCAGGCAGAACCGAGTGCTTCCAGGCTGAATGCAGACGGTAAGCAGTTCACCATGTGCAGTCACTGAAAGGGTTTTTCTGGGCACTTTTCTCCAAAGCCAGGGGACAGACCTGAACAGATTTCAGTGTGAATTCTGATTTCACATTACTGTTACCTTGAAAACTTATCTTGCTGTTGCAGCTGAATGTAGCATTACTTCTTGTGCTAAGTTGCTCTATTCTACTTTCACCTATGGCATCGTTGCCATGGCAAAGTCACTCCTGCATGTGTATGCTTTAAATACATAACCCACAAAGCACTCTGGATTCTTTTGACATGGTAGGCATCTATTTTCCAGGTGATTTTCTTGGTTCAGATACAATCTGTAAAACAAATGGAGAACATGTTACCTACCAGTAGGCCAATTCATATTTCCACAACAGCATCACTAAAATCCTAAGTACACGTGGTGCATGTTACACACGTGAGTACTCTTTAAGCACATGCTGGTTTATAGGGTCAAGCATCTACATACCATCTTTGATTTCACATTGTTATCATGCTGCAACGTAATTCCTTGTGGTTTTCATAGCAACTGTAGAAAAACTAAATCATAGCAGCCTTTGGTTAAAAACAAGAACAGTGCAGATTTTATCCTTCATAGTATAACTTCTCTAAATAAGCTATAACATTATTTATTTATGCTTTTATTAACACAAATTTCCACTAGCCTCTCACAATGACCAAACATGTTTGATTTTATACATCTGTGAATAAATTTAAAAAATGCCAAATTAAATGGGTAATGCTCTGAACATACACATTCATTTTCTCAAAGTATTAGCCAGAGTGCTCTTCAAAATGGGAATTATTCAAAAATTGAAAAACAAGCTATACATTGCTTACCTTGAGCAGATTAGCAATGTTCTTCTGTTTATTGATAAGGTACTCTGGAAGCACATTTTGAGTCTAAGAAGAAAGATTCTGGCAATCAGCAGAACATGAAAAGAGGGGTAAGTTGACTGCTACAAGTTACAGAACTATTTACTAGTACAGATCCATGCCTTTTTTCTCTCTTGTTCCAGGGATTTTCATTACCAGAGAACAACAATCTGAACTGAACATTTGCAGAAAGAGAAAGGGTCTAGAAGTTAAAATTGCTGTTTAACATTATAATACAATCAACACTGGAGATGAAGAAAGAATACAATTAAACTGCAGGTGTTGTTCCGGATGCTGTTTGCTTCCAAGGGGTACCCACTGGGACTACACCCCTTTCCCTTTTCTTTTTAATGTATTCAAATACATTCCAGAACTTAAAGAAAATTACTTCTGTCCAGATAGCCAATTCTGGATGCTGTACCATAGAAAATCTATGGAACTATTTAGTATATGCAGTATAAAACCCAAGATGTAGTCTATACACAATGCTATATAGTACGTTTTACAATAAATAGTAGGAAATCCATTATTTTCAGCTATGCTAGATTAGACATACAGTAGAACAAGAGCCATTTTTGGCAATGGTAAAATTCTTTTACATCAAAGTTGGTAACAGTCAAATTGTTCACATGAACCTGATTCAAGTTACTGCATTGACTTTTGTGAGTCCTGTGGAATTAGGTGAGCAGCCCCTTATATCACAAGTAAATAATTTATGTCTTAACATGAGTCATGCATTATCTGTCTCAGAAGAGACCATTAGATCTACTGTTCCAAGCCATTTTTCTGCTGGGAGTTCTTGACAAGTACTAAGGTGGTTTACAAATTCAGTGTCATGAACTAGCAAAGCACGGGAGCAGCAGCAGCAGCGAACTTCCTGAGCCTACTTCTCAAGGTCTTCAGAAATCTTGATGTTGGGTGCAGCTTAAGGGCAAAGTGAGCATAGAGAGAGCTCTCTTTGCATCTGCATCGCATTTAGTAGTTTAGAGTGCGGGAATAAAACACCTTTTAGAAAGCAGTCAAGACAAAATCATACCACTTTGAGAAAGACATGGACAGAAAAATTAAAGGAAGAATACCGGCTAGTAAAAAGCTCTGCCAGTTCTACAGATGCACTAGGAGACTAAACTCTCTCGAGGCTACTGGCAGCAGGACTGGAAGTCTGCGGGGGCACTGACACATACATGACGTGCATCTTCAAACACTAAAGGATGAAATTAAATCCAAGGAATTTGAAGTATCTCCAAAACTGGTATTAAGTACAGCTTTTCTGAAGAATGGGTTCATTATTGTAATTATTTTCCATATCTATAAACGCACTTACTGTAGTTGTATACTGCAGGAAAGGACAGAACTTCACCTATAAATAGTTTAGAAAAGATGGACAGAGCGTTTTTGAATATAAGAATGTTTTCTCTTCCTGGGTTAGTTTAATGGGATAGATGCCAATGCTTTTATGAATTATGAATGCAGCAGTCATCTTTCCAAATGAAGATGTTGGAAGTCTGCCACTGGAACGAGGTGCTCATATTACATACTGCCAGCAAATTTCTGTTTCTTTAATGGAAACTAGATTACTAAATCACTTTTCTTTTGAAAAACGTTACTCTTGCCTATAATGATGTTGCATAGCATATTCTCCTCTAGAATGAAAGAGACAAAAATAATCAGGATAGAAAGCAACTTGAATCACAGTTCTAACAGGGGAATTCATATGCTGTGCCCCCATGTAAATGCCTGTTTGCATACCACCTACCTTCCTCCTTCAGTAAAACGTAATCCAGGTTTATGACTGATCAGGCATTTGTTACTAGTCCCATGCATGTTTCTTCCCCCACAACGATTCTCCTTTTAGCTACCTGAAACAAAGTAATTCCTTAAAATAATTTAATCACCAACATTTGTAAAGGAAATCTTGCTTGAGGAAACATTGCTCCCTACTAAGAAGCAGAATTTTGCACCTAAATGTGATGCAATTTCTGTTTCATCAAGAATGTAGTAGCATTATGTAAAGTTTGGGTGGGTTTTTTTTCCACTTAGTGACCCTAAGTCACAAGAACGCTTTTAGAAGGAGGGAAACTATTAGCCTATGAACTTTGACAAATCTGGAGGTCAAATACTCAACATGAAAAGGT
>JMFS01052944.1:0-30133 GCA_000699545.1 Podiceps cristatus
GGGCTCTGAGCAACCTGATCTGGGTAATGAGCAGTGAGCAGGGACACCTGCTCACTGCAGGGGGTTGGACTAGATGGGCTCTGGGGGTCCCTTCCAACCCAAAACATCCTATGATTCCATGAGCTGTCAATGTGCGCTCACAGCCCAGAAGGCCAGCTGTGTCCTGGGTTGAAGATAATGCAAGGGCTGAAGCACCTCTCCTAGGAGGACAGGTTGAGAGAGTTGGGTTGTTCAGACCGGAGAAGAGAAGGTTCCAGGGAGTCATTATATCAGCCTTCCAATACCTGAAGGGGGCCTACGGGAAAGCTGGGGAGGGGCATTTTAGAAGGGCGTGTAGTGATAGGATGAGGGGGAAATGGCTTTAAACTGGAAGCGGTTAGATTTAGATTAGGCATTAGGAAGAAATTCTTCAGGATGAGGGTGGCTGCCCAGAGAAGCTGTGGATGGCCCATCCCTGGAAGTGTTCAAGGCCAGGCTGGACGGGGCCTTGAGCTACCTGGTCTAGTGGGAGGTGTCCCTGCCCATGGCAGGGGGTTGGAACTAGATGATCTTGAAGGTCCCTTCCAACCTAAATCTGTGATTCTATGATGAACTTGCTCAGAACCAGCTGGGCATTGGTTTACTTGTGCGAGGTGGTGAGTGACTGCCTTTTCATAACTTGGATTTTGTTGGGTTTTGTTGTGCGTTTTTTGTTTCCCTTTTTCCTTCACTTATTAAACCATCTTTATCTTGATCCATGAGTTTCCTTGCCTCTGCTCTTCCCTTCCACTGTTCACTGATCATAATTTGTCATTTTTTGCTTTTCACTGCTGCAGTATAAATTAAGAGTCAGGGAATATTGGATGCACTATCTTTAATTTCCCATGATTTAACTTATTTGGAAGTCTTGCAAATTTTATTTAGACTTTTCTAAGTTAACAGTGTTTGGAAGATAATTAGAATACCATTTACCTTAAAATTTCTGATACTTGCTCCCAACATTTAACGCCCTCCTAACATAGATTTCTCTGGCAATTAATTAGTGTGTAACTCAGTAACACTGCCAGACTACAGTGAATACACATGGATGATCCATGTTCTGCAAATTAATCCTATGAATCATGTACCATCTGTAAGAATGGATTAAATACAAAAAAAAAATACTTTTATATAAATTATTTGGTGGCTGTTACCACTATTTGCTGAATAAATTACTTCATGAAAATTACTCAGTCAGCCATCAAGATGGTTAAATAGCTTACTTGAATAATATATAATATTTAGTAAAAAGTGGCAGAATGCATCTCATTTTTGAATTCTTAAAAATATTCTTCAGAAAGATTTAGCTCTGCAGATGGCCATTACTCCAACCAGGTGAGCCAAATTATTACTTTTTTCACACTTTAATTAGGTTATAGTCATCAGGACTTTTGAGGTTTTGATAAGAGGAAATCATTAATTTCAACAAGAAATCCTCCCTCAGACTGTCAAGGACATTCAGACTGTGGTCTGCTCTGTCATCTTAAATTGCGTGTGAAATAGGCCTAGAGATGCCTTGCGGGGAGCCTGGCATTCTTAAATACCTATGTTTATGTTAGATATATCTTCTTAACAGAGACTCTCTTTTATATTTCTCTTCTAGTAGATTGTGTAGATTGTAGTAGATTCAATAACTTCACCTTTAGACTTTGTTGCTACCAGTGCTAGTATTAGAATTGTTCCAAATTTGATAATAAACTGCACTGCCTTAAGCATAGGAAGAGGAAGAGTTCCTCTGATTTAGGAAATTTTGACCCACTTCTTAGACAAGTAAATACAGCTTGTAAGTTAAATATTCTATCATAATTATATGGTCATGTATAAATGACCTTTTGAAATATCTTTCTCTCCTTTCCACCACTCCAGAAAAGTCTGAAACTTGATCTGTCATTTACCTATTATCAGGTCTTTTCTCTGACCTTGAAGCGATCAATGAGATAGATAACTTGCACACAGTGAATGTGACCCTGAGGTTAAATTTTCTTTAAACTAAATTGTTCATCTGGTATACTGCAGAAAGGTAAAGCATTTCATCTTATACTGAAGTCGTAAAACAATTAGCTAACTTTGGAGAGACATTTACTTTTCTTCAATGACAACTTTATCTTTGGACATAAGATACTGGTGTTGGTCCATGTCACACCTGCTTTTGCTGGATTTTATCTTTTCAGGCAGAGGAATTACTAGATCATTTCACAGTATTAAATAAGGTTGAGAATAAAGATGAGTTAATCTGCCTGTTTTACACAGGAATAATATTCAATTTAAATTAGATTTGATTTTAGCGGAATAGTAATGAAAGTTTAAAAAATTATGCATGCATGGTGAAATATCTATTAAGATCTTACACTTACTAATCTTATTTGAATAACGCAATTCATTCAGAAGACACTATGTAAAATCAGTACTGCCAATTTTAAAGTAGAGGTTTTAAAAAAACATTTATTTCAAAATACACAGCAAAAAAGTCACCTATTCTTTCAACATTCTCACAGAAAAGTAAATATTCAGTTACCAAAATAATGGTTAAAAGCAGTTGTCTAACAAGGAGCACCACAATTAGAGATTCATATGGTGATGACATTTAAGAGCTCTAAGTGCAGGCAGCCTATCTGTGAAATAGCGTAAGTGCTGTATAAGTACATAGCAAAGAACAAAGCCTGCACCAAAGGGTTTACAGTTCAATGGTCTGAAACTTCTTCCTGCAACATGAATTTTGCGACATGAATGCAAAACTGCTGGCAATGATATCCCTTAAACATACTTTGGCAGTGATAGGGTAACAATTAGAACAACAGGATGGAGCATACGAATGACAAATATAAAACTGGCATTTAACAAAACTTAATAAAGTCAGAGAGTCACTTTAACAGCCTTCTTATTCTCTTCTGTATGTTGTTATAGGTATGGGATGACTGTAGAGAAAGTTTGAGATGGAGAAGGTTGACTGCTCTTCTCTATGGCCTGTGTAATGCTTTACCTAGACTGTAATTAATTGACAGAATGCAATAAATAACTAAACAAATATACACACTATGATGGCATTTATGCTATGTGAAAATTTGTTGTAATTTGAATAGATACTGTTGATCCTCTCTGTAGGCCAGATCTGTGTGGCGTATGGACATGCCCAGCAGCAAAGCAGAAGCAGAGCTCTCAAAAATGGAATGAGCAAATGGGCCACAAAGCCATCCATGTTGGAAGACAGGCTGTTAACTAAGTGTGGGAAAAACTCTTGAGCTTTGAGGTTGACTTTTGCGCTGATTTCCAGATTGATTTGAGAGTATACACAGCCTTTCTGACCTTTTCTTTCCTTGGATGAAAAATGACACTGATGTTAGGTGTAATGGTTATTTCTAGAGTGATTGTTCTAAGGATTAAGTTAGTTTTCAATAGGAAATGAATGACATAAATCAGAACTGTTATTGTAATGATAAATCTTTATGACTTGGAACAGGAGAGAAAGGTGAGCCTATAAGAGATGTTTCTGTAGTTCAACACAGCATGATGCAAAAGCCTAGAACCAATGAACCTACTCTAGAACAACAAGCAGCATGTCTGTGCCGTATGTGGAAAGGCAGGTGTTGGGAATGTAAAAATATAATTTATTTAACGTGACTGTACTGCTTTGAGGCTGCAAAGTCATAGTCTGGTGTGTTCTGTGTAATATGTATGTATATAATATGTATATGCACTATAGTCCATGTTCTGTAAAAAAAAAAAAAAAAAAAAAAAGTCACTTGGAATTAATACATTTCAATAGGTCTACATCGTCCCATATTTTTCACTCAATATTCCCTACAAGTGCCTTGAAAGCAAAAAAAGGCTCCAAACATTGACCCTGGGATTTCCAATTACTGAGTGCAAAGGAATAGATGACAGTGCATGTCTAAAGTGGACATGCAACGCTGTGTCTTTCTTCTGCATAGTAAAAAGTTGGCCATAATGACACATCATTTGAATTCTTTGGGGTTTTGTAATTTTTTTTATTGTGTATGGGTTTTTTAGAGAAGAAGGAGAACAGTAAACTAAAGACCCATGAAAACACCTTTTCCTAGATGTAATAACCAGGAGGATAACGCTAAAGACTTGGAATGAGACCTGCTTTCAAGAATTAAAGTGATGAAGTTTGAAAGAAAACTGATTGAAAGATCACGGGTTTTTAGCAACCAAAATTCTGCTTCAAAACACAAATGAAACATAGGAGCTGATAGACAGCAGTATAGCCTTCATATGCATAGAAATCATACTCCATAAGTGTAGATAGACAAGATGTGTAGTGAGAATAAGAATCATGTACTCAGTAAGAATCAAGTACTCAAGCATTACAAGACATGACATGGAAACATATGCTCCTTTCCTAGAGACCAGTTATAAACAGAAGCAAATGAAGAGTGTCATTTTCAATTCACATAAATATTCCTCAAACTGGAGATTTCAACATGAAGCTGCAATTCTCTTGTGCACACTGAGAGTCCTTTTCTCTTAGTTTTGTTCATTTTTTTAATGCAAAAAATACACTGTTTGATAATACCATTATTAGCAATACCAGAGCTGCAATTAAATCCTACAGTATAAACCTGAGACATTTCTATTGTACTATGGATTACCTTTGAGCAACATACAGAGCTATGGGGTTTACTAAATAAATAAAGGAATTTGTGATCAGCTAGAAAGCTAAATTTCTCATCTTCCTTATGCCTGGTCCTGAATTCATAAAGTTAAATGTGATTTCAGTTCTCCATGTTCCAAGAGTGCAGTTCTCATTCTGTGTTATTCCATTACCTTACATGGAAAAAGGTAAATATTTTTTGAAATCAATGTTGCATGGTAGATCACTGTCAAAAAGTGTCAAGGTATTTGATAACTTTTTTTTTTTTTTCCCCTCCCCTATGTTTCTGTTGATTATTTTCAGACACAATCAATGCAGTGGATGTATGAAATCAATGGACTGCCTCCACAAACCATACCACCTGCAAGGCCAGCAAAAGTGGTTTCTACCAGCAGTTACATAAGATCAGCCACAGTTCGACAGCGTAAATTTTTATGTGAAAATCTGAAACTTACAACGACTGGAGTATCCTCACCAATCAAGGGGACAGCTTTGGTCCTTAGGACAAAACAGAGAAAGTTATGATCAGTTATTTTTTTGGTGGAGGAGGATGTGAGGTAGACACTTTTGTCAAATAAATCCTGCAGATAGAAAGGATATGTGTTTGGGTTCGGTTTTTTGTTTCTTTGTTTGTTTGTTTTTTTTTTTTTTTTAAAGGAGATATTATATGCATTGATCATATGATTTATGTGAAAGATTCAGAGTACCTGATCTCTAATAATACTCTTATTTTTCTATGAGGGATTTTAGATGCTTACCTAACAGTTTCTATATATAATAAAGATGACAGCAAGTTCTAATGAGAAAAAAGTTTGAGTTGAAAAAATATACTTGAAAACCAGGGATTTCAAACTAATGCTTTGTGTTCTAAGGGATATTAGTTTGATAAGACTTTAACAGGAAGCCTTTGTGAATGTTCTGTGTGATTCAACATATTACACCCGTACAAACCAAGCAAGCAAACCAATCCCTGATCTCTTTCATGATAAAATGCTTTCCCAAAGTTTGCAGTATTTTGCTGAAGTGAAACATGTTTGCATGTCATACGTCCAGGGCTTGAATGCCTTTCAGATTCCCTTGCTTCAGCAAATTTAATTAATTATGTCATCTTTGCTTTGTCTAAAATAAGAATCCTGATTTATTCATCCCATAACACTTCAAAATCTTAGATAATTATACATAACAAAGGATGAAAATAAAGCATGCTCCCTCAGAATTTTTGTGTTGAGTAAATTCCACTGTGCTTTTGAATATTGAAATATAGAAGTCTATGAAAAGTCAATGAAGAATCTGAACTAGATTTTACTTAATTTTTTTCTAAAAAAGAGGTGCCATTCATATTGTGCTTCCATTTCCATTCTTCCCATCCACAGGTGACTTCAGATGGATATTCAGGCTTTCTTTGCTCTTGATGTAATGTGCAAAATTAGATCTACGCGGACATGCTTTGTAAGATCACTGGATATGTAACTCCTGCCTTCTTTCTTCATTGAGATGTTTTTTTCCTGATTTTAGTAATAGAATGTAAATTGTATTTGTGTCTTTATTTTGATGGGGGAATGTACTTTAACAAAAAAAAAAAAAAAAATAAATAGCTTGGCACAGATTAAGTGCTTTCTTGGCACAAATACAGAATGAGCATCATTGCTCAGGAATGGGAAGCCTGAGAACAACCTATGTAGGTCAGTGTAAATGAGCACCAATAAAACCATTTTACCACAATGTGCTTGAGGATTTTGTTTATGCCACACATTTTAGAGAAGCAATTACAGAAAATGTTTGTAACACATAAAACAGCAATGGCACTGTTTAATATCTCCTTTTAAATGCAGTGGGCCCCATTTTGGTCAGAAACCAGGTAATTTGAAGCAAGAATAAAACTTGCCTTATAAATTCAGTACACAATGCAGGAAAGATATTGCAATAGTGCTATCTGGTATATATCTAAAAGACATTAAGTAGCTATTGTAATATTTGTCTTAAATGCTACTGGGACCAGAAATACAGCTAGATTTCATAGGAAGGCTCTATCTGCATATAGAAATGAAGTGTTTCTTTGACTGTAAGAAATCAATTTATGGATCGGAAATATGCAATGATTTCATAACTGATTATTGGTCTTGCTGTTCAGGAAATATTTCAGTGATAACTTTTCTTTGCAAAAGCTTTGTAGTCCTTTATTCGCTTTCTTAAAGTTTTGCTTTCCTATTTAAAATGACACCTCTTTGCAAGATGCTCAAAACTTCGTAATTCTACCAGAGATGGATTAGCAGATGGCATATGGGTGAATCACCCAACAATTAAATGGTGCTCACTCCAGAAATTTTAGTTCACGATTTGCTTGTCTGCACTTGCTGTTACATGTAGCAGATTTTCAAATTCTGTCATACATTCAAACATTTTAAAAAAATCCATAGGCAATTATTATGCAATAAGATAATATCAGAGGGGTGTTTTCAAAAGTGCAGTTTAATTATATTATCTGTCTTTAATGGAAAACATCATCTATGACTTCTGGACCAAATTTACAGGCTTTTTTCAATGTGTTCAAGCTCACTCATAAGTTATGCAAGATATGCCATCATCAGTTGAATTTGTACCTATTATTAAAAATGTATAGCATTTTCTTATTTCATACAGAGTTTAAGCAGAACTAAAAATATTTTTTTCTGATATTAAGAACCTGCTTGCAAGGTAATTTAAATAAACACCATTGTATCTGTGTGGTTGTAACATCCACAATGTTCTACTTTTTTTCCGTATGCATTAATGGATTACACTGACTATATAATCTGTCTATTAAAAATAAATACCTTTATACTCCTGGCTTGATGCTTTGCACTTTTGTCAGTGATGTGACTGTATTCTTTGTAATGCAAGGGCTAATTCTAAGTATATCTCTTAAAAAACAGTTTCTAAGCAGCATCACTGGAAGATTTCCAGAATGATCAGTTTTATTCATTACTTGTTCCCTCCTTTTTACTAGAATTAATGAGCTGTATTGAAAATCTTGGAGTTTCAACTCATGGAAGGAAAGAAATGGCATGAGAAAAAGATTATAAAATGCTGAGTTTGTTATTTAAACTTGGAGAATTCACTCCAAAGCTTTTGGGCTGACCATTAAATCTGAGCTTCAAGATCAGCAGGGAAAGCTGCTCGACATCTCCTCACACAGAGGAGATCTGCAGAGGAGTTTAACTATTGGTCATGCTACACCAGATCAGCCATTAGCAGAACCTGGAAGAGAAAAAATTAACTTTGTTTCTCCACAGTAGAGCACCCTTCAGCATCCTTTTCTCCTGAAAAGGAAAAAAAAAGGAGTATTTTCCTTCACATTAATCTATTTTCAGGTACAACAGAATCTCAGGGAAATAGAGGGATATTCGTTATTACTGTAAATAATAGCTCTTAATTTCTAATTGCTAATTCTGATTAGACACCTAAAATTACTTGTACTAACCCCAACCCCACTTACATATTTTGATATATATAAACATCAAAATCAAAAATAAAAGTTTTTCAAAGTCAATATGACACTTAAGACCGATGTCTTAATCGTAGTCTTAAGTGACACACAAGTCAGCTGTGCATCTGCTTGTTACTGGCTTACAAGAAATACTAGTTGGCTAACCACTGTAACCACCGGCTGCTTATTTATATTTCTTCCTCTCTTGTCTCTTTATGTCTCTCTATAATGATTAATCTTTCAGAATAATTTAAAAAATGATTAAAAAAATGTATGAAGCAACATTACTGTGTAATGTGGAACTGGTTCCTTTGGAAATGGGGTCTACATTTAAATTTGTTATTAAAATACCATGCAGCTTTTGCAACTATCAAGCTCCTGGGTTTATGTGACATGTTCAGTAGTGGGGACAATCTGCCCTAGGGAGTTGCAGGACAGTACACTCAGAGCATTAGCTTCAAAGCAATACAAAAGCAATCAAACTTTTAGTTGTTTGACGTTTGGCTAAACTTCACTTGGCACGATACCACATAGGATCACAATGACACACAGATAACATGGAAATGTTTTCAGGATGCCTGCCATTAGCAGTTCAGCTTGGAGTGAGTTTTGCTGCTGCATGACTCAGAAGATTTCAAGATTGCTTGTTCTACTCAAGTCTGGCTAGCCATGGTATCAATGACACTCAAAGACTTTTTTATACCTGATCTCACTAGTTATTAAAAGGTTTTAGAGTATAAAACTTGCCCTTCAAGAATAATAAGAGCTTAACATCAGCTTCTGTGTCAGTCCAGATTTTGTTTGAGTCAGGAGAATTGAGAGATAAAGACTGCTTTCAGCACAGAAAGTAATCACGATCAGGTAAAGAGCCCATTGGGGCACGGGGCCATATACATTTCTCCTGCTAGCTGCAAGGAAAGGCATTATTTTAAGACAGCTCTTTGGGACTGAAGCCAGGTTAGCAGAGGATGCAGTGCTGAACCAACAATGTTCCTGCTTGAATAAAATAACATGGCAGCAGCCAAATCTGAGCATGCACTTTTTTTCTCTTTGATCACAAACCCAAACTGTCTGAAGAAACGGGAACTCTGACACATCCTGCATATAGCAAACATAATAATCATAATAAAAAAATTATATTAATAAATATTCCTATGAGGAAGGCTTAATATTTAGAATAAGAAAATCCCTGGCTTTGCTTTACTATTTATTTGCTTGTGAGACATTTAATAATTTTATTTCTCCCTGCAGTGACTGCTCATTCTAAAATAAATGACTAAACAGTGCTTTACTGCTGACACAGATCACAGTTTGTTGCTAATGGAATGTTAACTGCTTTTTAAGTAACTCTGAATAAACCTGCTGATCCATAGAAGATTCATCTAAAAAGGAATCCAATTCATCTACTAGCTTTTCTGCTTCCACTGACATGAAACTTATTTTTCTGCAGTTTACCACAGTTACTGTAATAGTGATAGTAGTGTCAAATTTCCTATAGTAGGATATTTTACATTTTGAGACCATAGTGCAATGACGATGCGGCAAGGTCATGGCAGGACATGGATGACGAGGTCACTGCACGGAAGTCTGTCCAAAAAGCACTGCTTGGTGGCTAGAGAAATAAAGGGAAAGACATGGGGTAAGGAGAATCTTTGAGGAGGTTTTTCTTTTTATTCTAGAATTTACCTCTTTTTGGCAAAGTATCCAGATTCTCATGGTCAAAAAACAAAACAAAACAAAAAAAATAAAAAAAAAGCTGAGTGGAAAACTTGATAACTCATTGCTTATCTCACCATACAAGTACACAGCAGATACCGCCAAATCAGTCTGGCACAAGTCTAAGTGACAAAAGAAAATCACATCTATAGAGAAGGGTAAGGCAACAAAGTTAAATCCTGCCATTTATTAAATAAATAGTATTGGTGTTCATCGCATGAGATCCAATGTGCCAATCTGTACAAAAATCCAAGGCTCTGTTTTTCCATTAATAATAATAGGCTTACAGGTTTGCAGGGTGTCTTCGCTGTAGCTTACAGGCCTGATACCATGAATATAAGGTCTGGCATAAGCTGTTGCAATCAAATGTAAAACCTCTGATTTTAAAATGCTTTTCTGGGCCATGCAGCTACCTGGCTAGCATTAATTGGCACATGCATTCCACTCATCATTGTCTTATTTCTTTCTTAATATTTGCTATCTTGAAAAACAAAACAAAACACCAACCCCCCACCCCCCCCCAAAAAAAAAAAAAGTCTGACTTGTCCAGGTCTGAGTCTTACTGTACTTGGCAACTAGTTATTCATCATTATGAAACAGTTCTTAGTGAACTCAAGTCTAAATTGCATAGAAGAGGTATTGTGATGGGGAGACACTGACAAGGAAGTTCACAGCTACAAAATTAAATCTTTGTGGTAAAGAAATCATATTTTACAAAAATTATTTCTGAGGAAACTTCTTTTACCCTAGAGAACAATATCTAAACACAGTGGCTATAATTACTGCCCTATCAGGGATTAATGGCTAGATGACATGGTGCTACTGTACTGAGACATAAATAGGCTGCAGAAACATTAGATTAGCTCATTAAAAGTATTATTAGTTGGGGGTGCAACATCTGTAAGAGCTGTTTGGTCATTTGCAGATCACAGAAGTCAAACTCCTCGAGTTGAGTGGCAGGAGGTGTCTGGAATTACGATACCCATCCGTGCTCCCACCTCGGACAAAAGGCTGTGATGAAGCTGCCTGGAGGGTTCCCTCCCCCTCGCTCCCCCCTTGTGCTGTGGTGCTACAGCTGCCAAGATCAGTAGCAGCGTTTAAGCCAGAGCCATGCTGCTGTAAATAAGAGGGAACAGCTGGATGATATTGCCACTGGGGGTCCCATGGCTTTAAATATAATCAATCCGTGGTCCGACATAATCCTTATCTTAATTTTCAGAGCAAGCTGCAAATTATCTTTGCACCCTTTCCCCGGGTTTGTAGTAGCAGGAATAAATTGCAAAGAGGAAATCTGCGTTTAACTTAGCTTACTGATGATAGGTGATAGTGAATTGTGGTGTTGCTTTTGGGAGAAGATTTTTACCTGTCATCTAGTGCATCTAGAGTGATGGTTGGCTGCAGTTCCTATCACTTCTCAAAATATAAAAAATTAAATAACTTCATTATTAACAGAGAGGATTAATGACAGAGTCAGCTAGGTAGATTATCAGTGTCTGAATTAATGAATTAAAAGCGGCACGAAGAAGGAAAATATGAATGTAGAGGGCTCACTGGAATTATTTGGGAAGAGAAATCTTGTAAGTGAGGAGTAGCTCCACCTTAAAGAAAGCAGAACAAGACAGCTGGCATAGAAAACTGCCAAGGTTATGGAGGATTATTTAAACTAGAAACAGGAGTTAAGAATCAGCAGGTGTTAAGGAACACTTGGGCCATTCACAGACATCTGCCAGGACTGCCAATGCTATGACAGTATCTCTGTCACAATGTAAGAAGTAAGAGAAATTATGGTAAAACTGGGGGAAGGAGCAGTGCAGATCCCAGTGGTACATCAAGGAAAATCAGTCAAAGAGATTGTCTAACAACAAAAATAAATAAATATCAAACATAGTTCAATTCTCTTATAGAAAGAAACCAAAGAAAAATCATATTTCCAAGGAACAGTACCTTGAGAGAAGGACTATTGTAATTCTGGCTTAAAGCAGAAAAAACAGAATAGCCTTTAACTGCAGTGTAGTATCATGGCAGTGTCACGGTTCCATAAAAATAGATTGAGAGGGTGTTTGGAGGGGAGGAGGCCAGTGAGAGGAGTCTGTAAGGATGCAGGCGCAAGAACAGACAGCTCCCAAGTAAGAAAGCACATTAGCAGTGTAAGACTACCAGCTCAGAAGAAACCACACAGCGTTCGTACTGTTGAATAGGAGCAGTTAAAAAACTAAATACTCCCCCTCCTTAAATCAAACAGGCCTATATCTGATAAACTAAGATTTAGTAATGTCACTTGACAGACAAAAGGCAGTCAGGTGGTTAAGAAGACCTCAGTTCCCCAACAAAATTTCACTACATTTGGTTACTTTCCAGGAAGTACACAAGATAATTAAAGCCCATATCAGAATAAATTTAGCAAGGCTGTATCTTGACACACTATATAACAGTGCTTAGGAAAAATAGTTCAAGAGCATTCAAGAGAGTACTATTTTTAACAGTGTGAAGGTAACATAAAGAAATAACTGGAGTTGAACTTGTGAGCAGATAATGATCATCATTTAAGTAAGTTAAAAATGAGAAATCTCCAGTCTGCAATGTTCAATAAAACCCAAAGAAGCAGCAGAGCTTTCCCCCCATATGGCAGTCACAGTTACTGACACAAATACCACCTTCCATCCCTCACTGTTCTCCTTTACATAAATATTACATGTATCTAAACATTAGCATCTAAATACACTGACATATCGCTTTGCTTCTTCCTCCAGGCAAAAACATCTCTTTGAGGAAGAAGAATCTGGGTGTACTGAAGGAAATAGAAAGTTAACCAACAGCCTTCAATCTCTGCCCAAACTAATGCATACTCAACCAGAAGTGATGGGGGTGAGGGTGGTAGTGTGGTCAGGTCGTACGGCTGCAGCTTTGGCTGGAAGAATACAAGCGAGTGCTGATAAACTGGTGACCTGATGAAGAAGAGTCTGGCCTTGCCTGGGCAAAACAACCAGGATTGTAAATTTGGGAACCCAGTAGCAGTTTCAATCTGAAAAACAACCCCAAAATATCTGGCATCGATTACGTGCTCTTCCAGTTAATAACTCCAGCAGCTAATTAATGTGCCTAGTGCAGATGATCATCAGCTGCGGGTGCCACAGGCATCAGCATCCCTAGAGTCATCTTGTAGCACTTTTCTGCTTGAGGGGGTGCAGATCACAAGCACAATTTCACACTAGAATGAACAAACAAAAAAACCCATGGACTTTTTGTCAGAATTCAGTACCCCAGATTTCTGTAGGATTTGATGAGTGATTCATTTCTCAGTGTCACATAAGAATAAATATCACTATATCCTCATATAATTCAATTATAAAATAAAATGTCCTGAATATCAGGTAGAAAACTATAAATACTAAGACTCTAGAGATACCCCTCATAACTTTGCCTTAATTTGCTCTCATCTACCAACAAGTGCTTAATACTTTTGCCTGTTACCTCCAAAATAGTGGCTCAATGTAACATTTACTAACGTGCATGTTCTCAAGTGATTTTTGCTGCTGAGAACAGCACTGGGTCACATGTAGGGCCATACTGTTCAACGCTGCTGACAAGCATGATATGTTTTCAAGTGTCTAAAATAAAGTTGCTCAGGTAGTAAACTAACTGGCAAACTGAAGCCAACAAAAAGAAGAGAGGTCTGATTAGAGAGACGTAACAGGTCTTTGCCCCCTTTCCCCCTCCTGGAGTGATGCTGTGGTAGCAATCCCTGAACACTTTCCAGGACTTTAATTTTAAATTAAGAAAGCAAAACCAAACTAGACTTCTGAAGAGGCTGAGGAGCAAGGTGTAAGAGTACTGAAAACAGGATACAGAAGAGAGTTGTGCATATGTAGTTCCCATGTATAAAAACCCACAATGAGGCAATAGAGGCTGCTATCAAGTAATTTGCCAGGCGCGCAAGCTGTGCTGCAGCTGCTGAGCTCAAATGACTGACCAGCACCTGACTGCAAATGGGAAAATGGGTTCCTATAGGACCTGTTAAAACTGGAGGTCAGGGAAGAAGAAGAACCGTTATCCTTCATTTAAGAAGTAACTGTAAAAAACCATTAACTTATTATATGCAATGTTACTGTTACTCTGTGTGAAAGCTTACTCCATGTGAAGAGTTACTCAAACTACAGGCACACCTGGCTGAGAAGAGCCCACATAAAGCACAGAGAAGCCGTGTGAGCCAGCCACAGTGGAGAGCTAGATGTGGCCTAAGCAGATATGAGAGTTTTGTTGGCAGGGCAATATGGAGCGAGTCCTTGGGAATGGGGATCTGGCTGAAACAGGACATGAGCATCTGAGATCCTGTCTCCTGTTGTCTTCAGAGAAATTTCATGTCACAGATGCCCCTCTTCATCATTAATTTCTCTTCTTATCAGACAAAACTGCAAGTCGCCGTATTTTGGTTAACTGCTTAGGTGTGAAAGAGATAAATGAATTTAGAGCTGGAGGCTCTTCCACTTCAATCTCTGTTAAGCAGCAACTACAAGCGAAGCATAGGAAGAACTGCTGTAAGGATCCCTTTGGGTGTCAAGACAGACTTGTAGGAAGTTGGTAAAAATGGTATAGTTCCTATGACCTGACAGCATGTCTGACTTAAGGCCTTAGACTTGTTTACTGCCTGCAGATTTAGAGGGTCCTGGGGAGCCTGGGCTCATTCTTGTTCTTTTCTCCAAGCAGCGGCTTGACAGCAACAGGCTGCAATTAGGCTCTGGAGGGTTCAACATGTAACTGCTGGCCAGAAAGATCAGTAGCCAATGAATTATAGTGTAGTGGACAAGAAAAAAATATTACTTTTTTTTTTTTTTTTTTTTTATGATTGAATTCCTGAGGATATTTGTGATAGGAAGCAGCCACCAAGTCCTTGGCTTTGCACCATGCAGCTGTATTTCAGTGGCAGATGGGGCACTCTGCACTGGCAATTTAACACCACCTGATGCCCTGGTCTTTTTGGCATATCTTTGCATGAGTATGCAGGGTTGAACAAGGATCATGGAGGCTGTGATTTTCAAAGTTCAAGGGAAAGAAGTGTAAATCTTGAGGACTGAAGTGTACCCAAAGCTGCCAGACTTCACCAATTTAAACCATGGTGGCCACATAGATTTTAATAGCAGATCGATGCAACAGGTCATGGTACTGTTAAGAGTTCACTGGGGCCACTAATCCTACTGCATTGGTGATGAGAGTTTTCATACAGGACATGTATTATCAAGATAATTGGGTGTCTGGGACCACCCCCTTCCCAGGGAAGCCACTGGTAGTCATCTCTAAATCTGAGCATGGCATTTTATGACTGTGTTTGGTACTTTTCATAGTTAAAAAGAAACAGAAAGAGCTCAAATTTCACCTTATGGCTCCTCCTTAAGGACACAAAGCAAGAGACATGAAGAACTTTTTTGAGATTATTGCAACAAGCGAGTGAATAAAATGGTGATTTATTTTTAATCCCTGAAATGCGTTAACACTTAAATCTCTCTAGTTTATAAGACAGCCAGAGCACACGAATATTGTGAGCTCTCTACTCAGTGCTGTGAGGTTTTTGGGTTTTGGAGCTTGCTGTTTTGGGATAACTTGGCCACTGATTGCCGACTGCTGCAGGACATCTCTCCAAGTGCAGCCGCCCAGAAGGCATGCCGTCAGTAGTCAGCTGTCCTGCAAAGGCAGCCGGGCAGAGGCCGAGAGGGGAGAGCTTTTGGTACCTCACTCTGACAGCCAGCCTAAGGCAAGTTTTCCCCACCTCTGAGCTGGATTCCTAAATAGCAAAGGCAGGCCAAACCAAACAGGTGGATGTTTGGCTCACTCTTTAATAGCCATGAAAAAAATCACAAGGAGGAGGAGCGAAAACTGCTTTAATCTCTGGACTAATGTGCTCCCCTGCTCTGTGCTGCATCATTTCTGAGGGAGGTGTAAAAAGGCCATGCTGCCATGCTAGCCTCATACTTGGCCGCAGTGCCTCAGGCTCTGGTTTGGGTGAGATGGATTTTGCTATTACAGATACGCTCTAGAAAGCTGTCCATCATCACAGCCCAGCAGGGCCTCATCACCAGCTTTTGCTTCTGCCTTTTAAAAGAGCAGAAATCCACCCATTTCTCAAAGGAGTGGGACGGGTGGGTTCGCGCAGCAGCGGCTGCCCCTGCACCTCCTGGCTGCCAGAAGTCATGGGCCAGGCAGAGCTGGTGCCAGCGCTGGAGGTACCAGCAGAGCTGTGACAGGCCAGGAGCAGGGGCCACATGCACCTGCCCAAATAGACCTACCCGGTGCAACGGCGGGGGGACACTGCTGCTTTGTTTCTGAGCCTGATCCTCAGCACTCACGCAGGACATGCGGCAGTGTTGATACGGCTTTCTTTCCTGGTGCACACCCAAATATTTACTCAGACCCACCATCACCTATCGGGTTAGGACCTCTTTTCTGAGAGCCCTCACTCCCCCCGTGCAGTCCATGGGGGACCTCAATGCCCAGCTCTGGTTTTCGGCCGTTGTGCTGGGGGTGGGCACCCGTGTTGCCTTGTGAACCCAGCCCTCCATGCCAGGGAAGGGGCCAACCTGCCCCTGCGGGAGCAGCTGCAGAAGTTAGATGTAATAGTGCTGGTACCGGGCGGGCGCTGCTCTGGGGAGGTGTGGGGTGGACCAGGGGTTTTGAGAAGCTGGTGCGGAGCCAGTGTGAGCTGAACTGCAGCATGGTTAATTAGTGATCAGGGACGTTGCTGAGCCATGGAGCCAGTGCACAGGCAGGGCTGCAGGCTTGGGGAGTGACTTTTCCCTGCTCTTAAATTACAAACTTTAGCTCAACAACTACTGCAGCTGTACTTTTTTTTTTTTCCTATGAAAAGGTGCAGGCTGAGTTTTTCACCCCAGGCAGTTCAGGAACAGAAGGTGAAAGTGAAAAAATACAGGCAAAATATCATTAAAAATACAGACTGCATTTACTCCTGGCATTTTCATAGCACACAAGAATGTGTGCAGCACAATTAAGATCACTGGTTCAAATATCCCATTTCACAGCAGCTGCAGCTGGAGTCAATCACAGATGATGCTCTGGCTGGTTATACCATGGTTTGTCTGCTGAGTTTAACTACTTACTCTGCCCAAAGCTGGTTTGAGCTGCACTTCAAAATATCTATGTTATTCTTACTGTGTAAATAAGCATCTTGAGACTCTCACTGCAACATTCTTCACTAGCATTGTCATTCATGAAAGAAAAAGGAAAAACCGGGCGGACCTCAGTCCTTGGCCCATCAACATTTTGAATCATTCATCAGAGACGCCTGTGCACTACAGTCAGTACTGAATGAGCAAAAGCATTTACAGAAACATCCATGTCAGCCAACCCTGTGGCACAAACAGTACTATAGTGGGTCCTGTGGTTTAGCGCCTACCGTGCACCATCTCCCATTTTAGAAGTGACCCATTTCAATTGCTGTAGTGGGGAAGTGGCGGGTGACATCCCTGCTTCTCGGGGCAGGCGTGCTGTACTCCAGAGGGCACTTCAGAGACTCCCGCAAGTGTCTCTTTTAAAGAAGCGCATAAAACAGCTGCGGATATCTCAGTGATAAAAAAGCCTCATTCACACAAATACTCAATTTGAAGTTGTTAGAAAGTGGGACTTGAAGCAGTCTCTACAGAATTGCGCTCGGGTGTAGAAAGCCGGCCCCAAGCCCGCTCCTCCTTTGAGAGCCACGTGCTTGCAGTGAGACGGCTCTTTGGCAGCTGCCTCTCCTTCCCCGCGCAGCATCCCTGGCTCGGCTGCCCCCACAGCCTGATGCCGTTTTCTCACTTGTGCCCAACACCGGCAGATTATTTGACAGCTTGCTGCTATTTTTACCTTGTAGCTTCTTTACTCAGCTGTCTCAATCAGCTGCTGCTTTGTTTTTCCTCTCCCTCTGCCTGCAAAATATCAAGCTGGAGGCTCTCAAGTCTTGCTCCTGTTCCCGTTCTCCTTGAAGGCTTCTCTGTAAGACTCCCATTAAAGTCAGCCTCTTCTTTCTCCATCCCAGACCTTCAACAACCAAGGCATGACACATTTGTCTTCTGGTATCTGTCTCTTCCAGCCTGACTGTGATAGAAAAATGCAAGTTTCTAATGCTCACTCACACCCCAAGCAAAGACAGAGGCAAGCAAAGTCTCATTTCTCAAGACACCGGCTAAGAACCTTAAATAAGCCAAGGGAAGAAAATGATTCAGCAGTAACAGGAGGTCTCAGTAACAGATGGCAGAGTAGACAAGCTCACTTGTATTTGCTTGCAGAGCCAGGCCTTTTGTGACAGTCTTCTGGAGGGGCTGCTTCATGTGAGCAGTAATTTTACTGGCTGGCAGGACAGTGCTGCAGTGAGAACAGGTCCTTTGTGCATAGATCTTTACAACACTCACAGCTGCCTGCGAGTGGTTTTCATACTTCTAGCGTATATTTCAAGTAGATAAACACGTTTTTGCTGGGAAAAAAAAAAAAAAAAGTCAAGAAAAATTAATCTAGTTGTTCCTGCAGTTGTGCTCTATGATTTTTAATTGCTAAGGCTTCTTTTCTCAGAGCACACTTAAAATTAAGATGTTTCAAAACAGAATGCTCCTATGCAGATACTTAGTTTAAAGAATGGCTTCATATCCTCTGTCAGGCAAGCCATTAATAAGACTTAGAAGACAGTGACCTCTAACTTTTCTTCTATGATTTAAAGAAATAAAAAAGAACAGAACATGATGTTTTGCAGGCTCTAGGCAAGATAAAATGGTATTGGAAGTTGAACAATAGCATATAAATTGTGTGACTAGGAGTACAGTATAGGTTTAGTGGTTTTTGTGTAAGGCTGTGACTGCTAGATCACCCTATAACCCAATTATAAGATATCACCTAGATCAGTAAGCAGAGAGAGAATACTTCAGTAGCTCTTAAAATACCACAGTCCAACCCAAAAAAGGTACTGCTAGGTACCACTGCCAGACCACTGCTGCCATATCACTGTCCTTCCACCCTGTGCAAACACCACTACCCTTAATTCTCCCAGCGCTGCGCAGTATGCAAGGTGACCTTGAGTATGTAAAACTCATCACAGGCTCTCATTGGAAATCTCATCCTCCACCAGTTGTTATAAATGAAAGATGCTTTAATAAATGATCTGCCAGCCACAGGATAATACTCCAAGCTTTTGCTTCCGCATGCTGTTGCAGACAGCCATGTTGTAGGCATACACATAGGTTTAACACTTCCAACCTAAAACCAGCTGGGTCTATTTTCTTCTAACCTGGGATGCTAAGGATTGTTTCTGTCTCCTTGTGGGTTGTTCATCTGGTATTACAGCCTTGTAAAATGGCTGAGAAGTGGCTTTCATGCTATGCTGCTCTGCTAAGTGGGATACCTCTTGGCCCGTGTTACAGAAAGTTGTTCAAATCAAATAAATACTCAGAGGGCTGAGTCTCTATAGCTCCATGTGGAAGAGGTCTAATTTTCCTGTCTTGTTCTAATGATCATTTTTGCCCACATGATTTATGAGCTAGCAGAGTTTTTAAGAACAGGTATCATCAGGTATATCTGTATTTATATTTCTTATTTAAAATTATACATGGCTTTCTTCTATGTAAATGCAATGGCATGTTTTCTAACTTTCACAGTTTTACTACTTTACAAACAAGTATTTTTAAGATTGTCTGAAGGACTTACTGTTCAGTGAGCCGTGAATGTATAAAATGTCAATTTGAAATGCTTGGCCACTTTTAAAAATATCCTGTCCTTGGAGACAAAAAAAACCCCCAAACAAATCAAATCAGAAGATGATGCTGGGAAGGCCATAAAGCCTTGCTTTATCAAGTATCTGATGTACATTTTTAGGGAGAGGTGTTCATTGAAATACTCTGATAATATAAACCTGACTTTGAGGTTAGATTGACCTAGTCAACAAAACCTAGGACACTCTCTATTTCTGGGTAAGAAACAGAAGCAGAACAAATTCAATGCGTATGAAAGACTGATAGAGGCCTCTTTCAGAGGACAGAGGAATTAGACTGCGTGTTAGGTTTAGATTTCAGGGCTACATTGAAAAGGACGTAACCCTTGCCACACTCTGTCTTGATAACCCAGCCCTGCATGTATCTCACTCAAGGTGGGATTTTGATGACATTTCAGATACTGAAAGGCATGACTGTAGTGGTGAACACACTTCCGGCTTTCTAATTTCCCTTGAAATGAGCAGTATAGCAGTGTGAAAGTCTTGGGCAGTACATAGGACTCTCAGGCATAGTTTTGTGCAAGCAATAACATGTCTAAACACTTGGTTCAGTTTACATGCACAAAGGGTGTTATAAAGTTCTCCCAGGCTTTTTCTTAAGAATGAAATATCTTAATGGGGTGCTATTCTGTTTCCAGACACTCGCTTCTGTAGCATAGACCAAACATGGAACATTTGCCTATCAAAAGGAGACTGTGCTGGAAAGTTACGAGCCTATGAAAACAGGGAGCTGCAACGCAGAATGATTTGCAGCCTTAGCTACAGCAGTTGCAATAGGTGACAGCTGTAATAATTAAGAAATACAGCCCAACAAAAATTACTGCATTTTCCAGGAGTGACATAAGACATAAAGCTGATAAATAATCCCCTAGGAATCTACTACCCACAGTGGTTTATTTCTATTATGAAACAGTATTATTCAATAAAAGAAAAAGGCAGGGCTATTCATTTACAAGGCTGTGTATTGATATAGTTTACATTACTAATTGTCAACCCCAAAATCTCTGTGTTCAAAAGTATTTGAATTAGCCTTTGTAATTAGTCATTTACCTATGTCTATCTGTAACCTGGACACTACTAGCTTAACCAATGTATTTAGGTGACATCTTCTGTTAAAAAGCTTCCAACAAAGCAACAAAGACTTCCAGAGGTAACCAAAGACTTTAAAACAAGCAGAGATATTATATTCACAGCACATAAATTGTTCCTATTAATGTAGGAAACCAAAATTACAAAACAAATCAAATAATATTTCCATAACCATTAACTTAAAAGAAAAACAACCAAAACAAACCAAAACAAAACAGTATTTGAACAGCCACCAGAGGCTGCTAGAGACTGAACCTTGCACCCATTGCCCTCCCCATTATTATAAGTTTGTTGGTCTCCCTTGCAGTGTTGTCTTTGACAACCAGAAGGTGTGTAGTGCCTATTTTTCCCATGTGACAACTAGGACCAAAATTAACTAACCATAGTTTTCTGCAGTAACTCTTAAGCAGCCTTTCTCAGAACAAGAATGTGAAATGTGGATTAAATTCTGCTTTGAACAATGTCAGTTAAAATTTAGCTATTCTAAATGTGTGCGACAGAGAAAGCACTGAAGTCCTTCAGCCATTATTATTTTTTAAATCCTATGTAAAAGCATGCAGGATATTTTACCAAAGAGATAAAATTTCTACGCAAAGATCTTGCAGTCTCCAAAGGTCCAGGAAGACACAGGTACTTTGGCTACAGGCTAAAGGAGTCATTTGTTGAAGGTACATGGTAATGATAGAAAAACAAACTTCACATGTTATTAAACATGCTTTCCAGTCCTCTGCTGTAACTCTAAAACCCTCTGGCATTTGAGACTGTGGAGCTGCTAATGCTTTTCTGACTGGGAAGGGGATTGAGGTTTGTGGCTATACCCGGGTGGACATTTTTTTCCTTCCTCTCTCTATAGTCCTTCACACTCCCTAAATCCCATATTCAAATGAATGGAGGAGTCCTTTTCCCTCAGGTTAAAGTCAAGCCGCCCACACATCAGTTAAGAAGGTCTGAGACCTTGGTCTGCCCAGATGGCAGAACAGCCAAGGCTACCCCAGATCCCAGATCCACTAAGCTTTTCTTGACTGGGGCAAAGTTTTGGTGTAGCATTAGGGCTACAAAGAAAATTGATTTGGGGAATGCATGCAAAGGGTAGTTGCCTTCCAGTTTTTTGTCACAATGTAGAAAGGGCAATAAAGAGTGCGCTGAATGTGGGATTCTTGTACCAGAAAAGTTCCTTCTGAGCTTAGCTTTGTATTCATGGTGTGAGGAGATGTTGGTTTCTGAGAATTATCACCCTAAGCCATATGCTATTGACTTTTGAGGACCTAAGAGGTCATATAGCTGCTAGATTTGAAGCTTCTGGTAACCATCTACATTTTTCTTCTTTTAGATACCAGTAGATATGTATAATAACACTTCAGAGCTTTCTTTTTAATGATGCTTGAGAGCTTTCTTCTTAGCTCCAGAATAGTTTATGCATGTGTATTACAATAAAATAATATAGCTAAATAACAGCAGATTCATTGAAAGTGACATAGTCTAGGCTAGGTTATTAGCATAGCTTTAAAGTTCTTTACTGTTGCTGCAAATGTCACTGTTTTCTTCTGAAGAGTTTTCATCCAGATCAATGCAGAATTACTTAATTTAAACAATAAAAGACTATAACAACAATAAAACTTCCAGATCAATGCAGAATTACTTAATTTGATTTTAAACAAACAGTGGCAGCACTTCCTGTTAGTCTAAACAATAAAAGACTATAACAACAATAAAACATCGTCTGGCAGGATGGGATACAGGTTATGTTCATATACCACCAATGACTATGCATCAGCATAAAACCGGCTACTCTCCTGTTTCAGTTCATAAAAGCTTAAAAAACCCTAAGTCTACCAACTGGATTTTTATTAGCTTGGCTATTGAAGTCAGAGAGCAATAAGTGCTGTTTATCTTATTTGGAGAACCCCAAGAAACTTGATTTAAGCAGTTGAATAGATATGAGTAAGGAAAAGGAGAAGACACATTAAAAGCGTACACTAAATTTTACTAGATAAAAAGCTTGTTGGAAGCAAAGTTATTAGAATAAAAGCAATGTCCAAGTTGCAATATTGGTACCCTTGCCTGGGCTGCCCTTCTGAGACCCACTGCCCTCCACCCACCCTCCGTCCCTGGGCAGAGCACGAGCTCAGGCAGGGAGCACAGGGCACGTGTATTCCCCACCACAGGCCAGGTGGGGATGGTTGTTAACAGTCCTAATGGGCCTGCCTAAAGTTATGGGGCTTATAGTCCCTCCTCCTGCCCAAGGAGGATCAGCTATGCCCCCATCAGTCCTGGCAGGGGGCTGTCCCACCAGTTCTTTCAAAGGGGTTTCCACAACTTTCTCAATTAGCTGGTCCTGACTTTCACGCTTAGAAACCTTCCTTGATGATGCTCAGGAATATGTCCTCTTGCAATTTAAACTCATTACTTGTCCTCCTCCCTCTGAACATGGAGAAGAGGCAATCCCCTTCTCCTCTGAAGCAGCCTTTTATGTATTTAAAGACTTCTGTCCCTCATGTGGTGTTTTCTTCCTCAGGCCAAATAGCCGTCCATCTTTCCTCAGAGCCAACCTTCCTCAAATCTCTGGTTAGTCCCTCCTCTAATCTTTTGACAACTGGTCAGAAGTGCGAGGCTGAAAACTAGAAGTGCCCAAGCTATGACCATATCAGTACCACGTATAGTGAGAGACATTTCACATGACACACAGGCTTGACTTTTGTCTCTGCAACGCAGTCAGCTATTGCAGCAACCTGAGGTTGCAGATCAGACAGAAAATATCAGTCAAAAATAACCAAAAGATACCATTTGGCAATTCTCTTACGTATATTATGTAGCTATTTTCTCCTAAATATAAAAACCCCTATATTTGCCCCTGAATCATATTTTTTCATATAAAAGTGTCAAGAACATTTTCAGCTCTAAATCTTGCATTCAGCAGTGTGGCTGGACCCCATTTAGTCTCGTTGGTCCCTTTTGGTGAAGTCTGCAAATTTAATTTGAATATCCTGTCCAGTCATCTAGAACAGTAAAGAAAATATTAATATTAGCAGACTCCAGAGAGTCTGCTCAGGATATTCTTTCATTTGGCAGTGGCTCCTGTATAACTACAGTTTGATTACAGTTTTTTAGCTATCTTTGCTCTCATGCTCTTGTGGTTCCCCTGGTTTGGTGATGAACATGTCATTCAAAACAATACAAGATGCCAAGATATGACATCTTTTACTTCTTTTCTATCACAGTGTTTCCATGTCACAGAAGGCAATTAGATTTGGCAAGAAAGAGATTTGTCATACTAATCCATGTTTCTTTTTGTTTCTTTTATTTTTTTCTTTTTTTTTTTTTTTTATTTGAGGTGCTTATAAATAGTTGGTTTGATGATTTCTTACCCCACATTTTTTCTGAAATTGAAATCAAACTGACACCTTTGCAACTCTCTGGCTCCTTCTTTTCCCTCCTTTTTTTCAGAAATATGGGCATTGCATTTTTCTTCTTTAAGTGCCTGGCATTCACCCATCTTCTGCAAATTCAAGGTAATTACTGATGACTTGTGAGATTCCCACCAGCCGGGTCTGGAAGCAAACCAAGGGTGAAGTTCATCATACTAAATAGATATTAAAGACCATATTTATCTAACCATTTTACCTGACTGAGGGCTTTGTCCAGCCATATCTAGTACTCATGTTGGAGCCAGTTCAGGAATCGACGATTTTTTTTTTTCCAATCTATTTTATTAATTTTAAATTTATTTAAGAAAACCATCTTAAACCTTCTTAAGAAAGCAAGCAAGAAAATCCCATCTAGTGTTTTATAATGATGAAGAAAAAGCAAACAAAACAAGAGATGGCTACTGCACTGTCACTTCAAAACAGAAAAAAATATCATGACAGACACCATTTTGTTTTTCATTATGCATCCTCTTCAAAACGCAGAGGTCAGACTCACTCCATTACTGAAGAAAGAGGTGCTACTGAATGAGGCACATCTCCCCCTTCTCACAGTGAGATGCACGCATGCTTACTGTGCAGTTAAACTGTTTGGTTGTCAGCCTTGCTAATGGTGCTTTTTCTAGGAATACTGTTAAAATATTGAATGGCCCTTTTTCTTGTTAATCATTCAAAATCTGATTTTAAGCCTTCTCCCTGTTCCATCTGCAGCTATTTTTCACTGGAAAGCTCAAGTATATTTCTGCATGGGGTTTATCTCCCTGACAAATTCCTATTGCTAACTGTAGTTACTGGAGAACTGTTCAGAAAAATGGTCTAGAGCAGAAAAAGTGTATTAAAAATGGATTACCTTTACACAAAAAACATATATATTTAGGCAAAGGCCCTACATGAAAGAATGTCATCCCAAAAGGAAACTGCAAGAAACACAACACAGGCAGTTATAATAGGCAACTTTAGCTCTTGTGACAGCATTTATAACTACATCATAATACTTCAAATTCCCTTTCAGCACTATGGCCCCAAAGATCTAAACAAATGCTCATTTAAACAGTCTCCTTGCTCCAAAAAGCTTTCCTTTAACTGTTGTTTAAAAACCATAGAAAAGAGTGCTAGAGGAATGCAATCACACAGGAAAATTGCCCCGAGCTTGCTGGCTATAAGAAGTACATCATTCTATTGTTTATTCCTCTTTCCATATACACTTTGGGAATAGTGTGGGTCCAGACCCACCAGAGCGTTAGAAACTATCTGAAAACTCTTTCAGAATATTATTTGCCTCCTGCCCTGAGCATGGGTAGTGCATATGCTCGCATCAAGCCCAGAAGCACAAATGGACCCTGGATTACATACTGAAACAGGGAGTAACGTGCAGTGTCCGTGCAATAACCCCCGCTATGTCTGAGATGGATTCCCACAGCTAAAAAAGTGTTAAGAGCTACCACTGTATGCAACCATAGGCTGCCACCACTATTTCCTTAAAAACAACTTCTAAAAAATAAAAAATAATAATAAAAAAACAAGACAAAAATATCCTTCCCGCCTCCAGATCATGAGTTTTTGCACTGGAGTGGTAACTAGTGGTATCAACAAGGTTAGTTGCCATTGTATGAAATTATACATGTACATCTGTACATCTAAACACATATTGGCATACATACGTACATATATATATGTATACATGCACAGTTGTCTCAGTTCTCAAACTGAATGACAGAGAAAGGCAAGCTGCAGAAGAGGGCACACAGAGGTGAAATCATGTGCCTGTGAGTGCAGAGCAGGTGGGTACCAGAAATAGAAATACAACTCCATCTGTAGATTACAGTTGGGTGCTCCAGAATTTCCTACATCTCTTTTCTTCTGCCTTCAGGACATGGCTGAAATTTGCCACGTGTCTCTCCAAACATGCGCACTCATGTTTTCATTTGATAGAAAGTTAAGTGTTAGTATGGAAAGATGGGAATATAAGGAGAGATGGTGTAGACCTACCTCTCAGCTGCACTTTGGATCTGGAAGTGACTAAGGGTATACACAAACTGAGGGGCCAGTAAGCTCTCCTAGGCCCACTAATTTGCCTTTTCTATGGTTTTCTCCATCTTTACAGAGCCTGTCCCACTTGGTGCTGGAAGATCTCCTGATGCCTTTGCTGTTGTCCAGGCTAGCACTCCAGGATATACCAGATAGAGAAAGGCAGGAAATTTCTTAGTTCTGATTGTGCTGTAAATACATCTGCAAATTCAGAGCTATTGAGACACTGCTGGGACCTAACCGCTACTGACTCTACCATTCCCAGAAACGCAAATGTTTTTCAGGAACAGATGCATGAGCTAAGTGTCCCCAAAGTCTTAGCGGAAAAAAAGAGTGGGTTGAATCTGGATTGGGTTAACTTTCTATCCTTATCCCTCCTGCCACTGTAAATCATTTTTGTAGGCAAACAGGAGAAAATAAAGTGTCTGCAGAGTTATTACCAAGAGAGAATATGGCCCAGAACTTTGTCAGCTGTCAAAGTAATGATCCCATTTTCTATGAAAACAAGCTTGTTACTGTCTATTGGGTACAAGAATAGTATGTGTGTTCCAGGGGAAAAAAAGAGAAGCCAAGAAAGGTTATGGGCCCAGCACTAAAGGAAAGCACATTTCACACAGTATGCTGGAGACATTCAAGAACAGTTCATTTTGATGTAGTGGCAAGTCCTGTACTGTTGCCAAGGACAGTGTAAGTTGTTGGTCTCCTAGGCTGGAGCTGACATAGAGCAGTATTTCTCATACGTAAATAACTTCATTGTGTAGCACAGAAAAAAAAAAAAACAAAACCCATCATAAAGCCAGCAGTAAATGTGGGCTAGACATTGACACTTTTGTAAGTCTTCTAAGCAAGGTGAGAACCTTAAAAATAGTCCTTCACTTTGCACCTCCCCCACATGCACCTTTTTTTTTTTTTTTTCTTTTTTCCCCCTCTGCTCATCATGTGGTCAATTCAGTCTGCTCAAAGGAGGCTTCAGAAAGTCCATAGGTGTTGCTTTTTCTGGCCCCCACAGAGCGCTAATAGGCAATGTTATAAAAACAGAACTAAGAACTCCCCAGTACTTCAAGTTGAAGTACTATAGTAAAATATATAGCTGCAAAGGACTGGGGAAAATAGCTCAAAATAAGGTATGTTCAAAGTTCTCAAATGCTTTCTGTGCAGAACTTTATGTTACATTGAAACCTACATTTGCTGCTATATTTTAAAGTTACTTAAGCTATTTCGGCACCACTAGATTGATGAGTCAGTTATATGTAATAGCTATGGTGAATGGAATACTGATTTTTCGAAGCTGTTCAAAATTCAGTAAAAGTTTTCAATCAAATCTTGTTTATTAAAAAATAGACTTCTATATACAGCTCTGATGTCTGGCTTGCATGATGAAGGAAATAAAAATATTTGTCTTACTTAAGTATCTATGTTTTTCAACCTGCAATCATTATATGAGTAATAAGTATAAGCACTATAGAGAAAATCCCAAGACTGAGAAATGGGCCTCTTCTATACAGATGCAAATCTGGGGCAATGCTCGTGAAATCAGAGCATGTTACTTGTGAATATCACTCTTGTTCTTTGATATTTATTGATAATACTAAGACGAATGCTTTAGGTTTCCAGTGAGTTTCGTTATTGAACAATCTTGCCCTATATTGCTTCCCTAAATCATGAGAGAAAGAAGCAGCATAGCACTCTTCTGCAGAACAGAGATAATGTGGCTATAGACCTCCAGATTTTAAGACAGGTATGAAACACTAACCTGTGCCTGCAATTGGCCTCTGTAGAACACTTTCATAATAGGCAGAGTTATTTACTGCTTGCTAAAGAAACAAGGGAATAATAGAAGAAATAGTAAAATTACTGTGAAGCAATTTAGTGACTCTTGTGAAAATAACAGGAGGTAAGAAAGGTGGGAATGTATGAGATAATGGAGGAGGGGAATAGGAGATGGAAAATAATTTAAACTTATGTACCTAATAATATCTTGGGCTTTGATATTGTCTGGAGGGAGAGGGGATTGAGATGTATCTGATTCATATCAAGTAGTCTTTTTTTTTTATTTATTTTTTTGTGCTTTGGACTTGGCCTAAGCAGTGATTTGAATGCTACAGTATTAAGGTAACGTCTGCCTCCAGATAGCTTGGCTCTGGCAAAAGACAGGAATTCCCATCAGTACAGCATATCCAGAGATGTATATCGCATTTATGGCTTAAAGCACTGGTATGGGAATTTTGACATTGCAGCATATTCCTTTGTAAGTTCATTTTGATTTAAATATACCAAGGCAGAATCCAGCTGTTTGGCTTTGTGGTGAATACAGAATTAACTTTCTGAAAAATTGCTGGTGGATGGAACGATATGCTTGAAAGTTAAATAAAATATTCATCCTCTTAAGAAATTCAGCACCTACTGTCAGCTGTCTTGTTCACTTAAATTATGTTAACAATTCAAAGGAGATATGGATGATTCCAAATCCCTTGGAGCCCAGCCCCATGAATGTCTGTGCCTGTTGCTACATGTGAGTCCATGTTTGTCCTTGATCTGTAAACACGGGAGGTTGTCTTTACTTAAAAATGTAGATAACCTTTTATCACGTGGATTTGCAATTACACTCAACTCAGACCAGCTGCTGTAGGCTATTGCTCTGAGTGCATTACTGCGTAAACCATGGGGATGTTGGCTTCTGGTTTTCTGAGCCAGTGGGCAGTTGGATTCTTGGTAAGGGTGCCAAAGAGGGAAAATGGCCTTAAAGACGGTTGTTTCTGCCCAAAAGGAGGGAATGCAAATCCATCTTGTGCTAGGGAGGAGCTGGGATGGAACCTGCAGCTGGAAGACATGAAGGAGAGAGGAAGGAAGGCACCAAAAAGGCTGTCTGGATCCTGCACCTCACAGTGGGTGACCGAGATGATTCACTCTCACTTTAAATGTATCAGAAACAAAGGCCGCATAGAAAGTGAATGCTCTGGCAGAAGGTACAACAGCATTGGGATAGATGGATGTTGGGCTTGGGATGTGCTGCAGGATGTTGTGAATTATTCAGGCCACAAGAAACAGTATGGGTCCTTGGCCTTTCCTTGAGGGAATCATTTCTCTTGGTCTTGGGTTCTCCATCTTCCCTTGGTCTTGGGTCCTCTGCTTTTGTTTGAGGGAATCAGTTCCTGAAGGGTTAATAGCAAAAAGCAGCAATTTTGTTTGTGTTTAAGAAAAATGAAGTCCCTCAATGTGCCACCTCTTCTTGCTGAGTAAAATTGATTGGGATTTAGGGAGAAGTATTACAACAAATTTGTCTGGGGAACTGCTTTCATCACCACCCTAGGAAATGGGTTGACTAAGGGTAAGGAGAATGAGATTTTTACTATACAGTTCTGTAATGGGGCAATACTCTGGTTGAAAAGGATTGGAATATATTTGTTTTTTCACTGAAATGGGTTGGAATTGTGGTCAGAAAGGATCTTTTATGCTACAATGGAAAATATGTATGAAAGGCTCTAGTGTAGAGAAAGGAGGAACATAGTGCTGGATTCTGTTGCTAGTCTTTGCTTTGTCTCTGTGCAATCTAGTTATTCTCATTCACGCAATTCTGTAGTCTAGTCTACTGGTTTGTCAGAAGTCACCAACAAGTTATCCATCCTCATTGATTTTGGTGAAGTTTTAGTGAGAAAACCAATACTCTATGCATAGATCAGATTTCCTGAAAAGTACCATTTTCCTTTACCCTAAGATAACTTGGGCAGCAAGTATGTAAATTGCATTTATATGCTTGTATACCTGAAAAAAATTTCAGGAGAGAAATAATTTAATTGTACAACAGTTCCCTTGTCAGAGATAGTTATTTTAGGATTCATATGATAAAGATGGCCTTGCTGATGCCTATCTACCGATCAGGAAATTTGCTTTCCCATGGAATATAAATTTTTAGAGAAATTCCAACCAGCTTTTCATAGCAAGTAAGAGCTACTTTTAGCTAAGAGCATTATATTTGCATGTGTGTCGTGGTTTAACCCCAAAAGATAACTGGACACGCAGCTGCTCGCTCACCCCTCCCCTCC
>KL267971.1:20164-31280 GCA_000699545.1 Podiceps cristatus
TCTTCCATTTGCTTTCTTGCAGAGTTCACTTTTTCTAACAACAGGAATATGTGTTCTGCAAACTCCCGGACAGCTCCACAGCCACCATTGCTTTTACAAATGTAACCAGCAGCCTTCTGAGCAACTGCACAAGCATCAGCAGGCACACCGCTCATGCCAGCTTTCTTCAGGCATTCCACATCAGACTCTTCATTTCCTATTGAGAGGGATGAGAGAGAAGGCAAAATATCATAGAAGGGAAAAACTGAGCAAAGTCAGTATTTTTCTCAGTACAGATTAGTCTTTTTTAAAATGTGGTTTCTTGCCACAATTTTTATCTCAGCAGCTCAACAGCACTTTGCACATGTGAGTCAGTTCTCAGAAAATAGTGATATGTGTAAACTCTGATCACCCTTTACACAAACTTCAGGCAAGAGAATGGTACTTTTAAGAGTAGTAAAGTTATTTGAGCAACTGAACAATCATTGGCAGGACTATATACTTAAGCTGTAACTGAAGTACAGTTTTGTTTAGGATCATGTGGCTTTCAGTTTTAATTATGTCAATTTCTTGTTTCCATTTCAGAACATAATCTATACAATATCCACCTGAAATGAACTAGAGTCATTTCAAAACTGTGAGCTATAGCTGTATGCTTGTGTAGTATCAAAAGCTTTCCTGTGTCTCATCACAAAACCAGCTAAGACTTCCCTTACCAAATTAGAGACTGATTCATCAATGCCTTTATTATTTAGATAATACCCTAATAAGCCTTAAAATATGAACCTGCTTTTGGTGATTGTGTGTTGTAATTTGCACATCAAACCCATTAAGTTTAGTGTATTAGCAAAGAACAAAGTGTTTTGAACCTGAGCAGCTCTATGAAGTTTGTATTTGTGTATACTAAATGAAATTTTACTAGCAAAAAAAAAAAAAAAAAGGAACTGACCTAAGTAAGCGACTTCTTTCCAGCTCAGACCTATCTCTTTTTGCCAGTCCTCCAGGACTTGTAATTTATTTGTTGCACTAACTTTTGCCACACATCCCAGCTGCATGGCTGACAGTGTTTTCGAGCAATCTCTTTCAGAGATGAGTCGAACCTATTAAAATAAAGTTAGAATAAATTCTACATACAAAGAAGAGATCTAAGTTGATTTATTACAACAAAACACAACAACAAAACCCCAGTATAAGGTTTGCTCATAGAAGCGCTCTCTGATACCAGAAAAGCATTGAAAAACTGGTTTCTTCAGTGCAGAAATCATTAGCATCCAAAACCCCGTTACAGTTTTGACATTGCTTTGGGAAAGTGAAACACCATTCTGCAGGCTTCTCTGAGGTTCAATAAAAGAAATTTACATTTGCCTTCTTAAATGCAACATATACCAAATAAAATACTCGATATGATGGTGCAGTAGCATGCTGACTACCTCGTGCAATATCATCTAATTTAGTCACAGTAGGGAATAAGAAAATTCCCAAGAGAGATTTCTGTAATACTGGTAGAATTAGAGTATTATGAAGTATTTTCCATGACTCCTCTACCTAATAACATCTTTTTATTTACAGTAAGACTACAAAGCATTAGCAGAGCGCTAAACAGACTGAAATGGCACAGCACACTAATCTCGGGAAGTTCACATCAAATTTGAAATTTCAGAAGCAACGAACAAGGTAGGCTAAAACCAGAAGATTATTGCAGCAGATTTTTAAAAATCTTAGACACAACCTCTCCAAGTTTTCTGTCCAAGCTGTGAACGAGCTTATCTTCTCTAAGTGTTTTTAACTACTAACAAATACTTGCCACTGACTTTAAGTACAGAATGGAGTGGTGCACAAATTAAGAGCATAAGCAGCAACATATACTAGAAATACATGAACTGCGGCACAAAGACCAGGTTTTGAATGAAAGGTTCCAAGTCTCACCAAGTATAGAAATGGGCTCCCACAGGCAACAAGATAATGATTACAAGGTTCCTTCCCTTTTGCTTCACAGAAAATGAAGCTGAGGGAGTTTTGAAAAACCATCTACTCCATTATCTACCCCAAGGCAGCAACAGCAGCATCAAAGTATGTCATGAATTCCTTGTCTAACCTGTTATAAAAAAATTCTACAATAAAGACTCCAAAAATGTATCTGGAGAAGTTTACTTGGGGTATAGCTACCTTCATCTTATCAATGCCCATCTCTTATCTACAACAGGACCGAGTTATGGCTTCTTGAAGGCAGCCTAAATCTGTACTTAGTATTTACCCCAAAAATTTCTTCTGGATAGATCAAAGGCAGCAGCACAGACAGAAAATAGCCAGGAGGCTAATTTTACCTAAATGTAACCAGATATTCAGATCAGTAGAATTTAGTAGCAGTAATAATAACCATTCATCATCATCATAATAGTAGCCATGTTGCAATCTGTGTTGTTTCAGTTTTTCATTTACACTGAATTCTTACAACTTCAAAGCACGTAAGTTATGGTTAAAACAAGTAGGCAGACAGAAGTGTTTTGAGGGTCGATTTCCCCTCTCTGCAACAATAAAGGGTGACCTAGGATGAACCCAGTAATTTTCCTGGGTATTTCTTCCTCTTCTATAGCCAAGAGATAACAATATATTCCCTGCTTGGTAAAACTGACTTCTAATTAATGAGGGCCTAGACTGCAAAGAACACCAGGGCAGGTGCTAGCAAAACACCACAAAAATTTCTCCCCACTTTTTTCCAGGACAAAAAGAGAAAGATGCTAGACCTACTACAAATAAGATCTAGAACTTTCTCAAAACACTTATTTTCCTCCAAGGAATCCAAGAACAACACTTGTCCAAACCCTGGACCAATGTATTATGCTACTTGATCACAAGTATTCTTGTTGAAGTAACTTCAACTTACAAAGCTGCAGGGTTTTAGAATCTTCCAATGTTCAGGTTGTATCAGACATAAAGCCTCACACTTCAGAACAACACTTACCTCGATTTTTCTTTTCTTTAATAGATTGATACCAACAATATCTCTATAATCGTAGGAGACCATTTCCTTCTGATCTTCTGTCACATAAATGCGACCATTTGTCAGGCATCCATCGATGCTGCAAACCAATAGCTTCACTTCTTTTAATGGCTCTTTGCCAAAATATCCAAAGCTAGACAAAGAAGTTATCTTTTTAGGATGGAAGGTTTTGCATACTCCAAAACCAAATATTTCAAATACAACTGTGATCTTCAGGCAGAAGAATCAGCTTTGAAATTATTTTTTTCTAATGTCTTTCCTCATCATATCTACTCTCCAACTATATTCTCCCTCTTCAAATAAAAAAAGGAACGATCCAAAAGGTAGCTCAGTTATCTTGTCCGTTTAAAAATTAGGATGAGATTTATTTCCTTAGCATAAGGAGTTACCTTCCATAGCATTTATTTGGGGCAAAACCAAAATGCAGTAAAGGATGAAAGAGGCACAGAAATCGTGTTCCATTCCCACCTATTATTTCCTTAAAGAGGTGCAGAGTAGCTACAAAGACAAGGCAGCTTGCAAGAGGTAATCAGCTCATGCCTTCTACATGAACACTCTCAGTTATGTGCATCAGTAAATGGGGTTCAGACCATGCAAGCCTAGGACAACTCAGCTGGAAAAGCCAGAGATGATGCTAACACATTGCTATGTATGTATAGTGGGGCTTTTACTTTTCCCCAAGCTGAACTTTAAAAAAAAAAACAAACAAAAAAACCCCAAACCAAAAACCAAACCAAAAAAACCCCACAAAAAACACACCAAAAAACCACAAACAAACCAACCCACACAAACCCAACATATAGCAAAGATAATTCCCATCATTTCAGAGGCAAGAAAAAAGTGATAGGTGGAAATAAAGTTGTCCAATTATCTTTGATCTTAATTACTTCCATTACATACATTATTAATTCACACAACCATGCTTTGAAACATGAACTTTGAAATGAGCAGTATCAAAGAAATAAAGGAAGAAAAAGCACTTTTACCTTAACACTCTCTGCTCTGCAATAGGCCAATCAATGTCTATATCAATATCCACACTGTGCTCTGCACGCATTTCATAGTAGGCCATTTTACCACCCTAAATAAAATAGAATGCATTTAAATTTCCTGCTTGGGTTAATACAAATACAGAACTGTACAATTTAGTACCATGTAAAGATAATTATCTGGTTTCACAGTGGTCACAGTAGCTTAAATATGTGAACTATCAATAATGATGTTTTGCCAGTGACACAGAATCAAGTATTTGAAACAACTTTCTATAGGCAATGGTTAATAAGTGTTTTCATTTTACAACTACAGAAAGTGTGCAAGAAAGTAGTTATGGATTATGGTCACTATGTCACACTGATTTCACTAGGTCTTTTAATACAGTAAAATAGTAATACCTTTAGCATTTACTCAGTAAGAGTATGCCTATTTTTTGTTTGGCATCTACACAAAGACTTAATTCCAATTGAAAAAATATCCACCACACCCCAATGTAATTAAAAAAAAAAAAAAAAAAAAACCAAAACAAAAACCACACAACTAAAAGCCCGGATCCTCAGAGAGCCCAATCTTCATAAAATGTAGAATTTAGCACAATTATACTATCCAGATCAATGCTTGCAAGTCGACACAGGACTAGCTGGCACTGCATGGGTCTGTGCAAACTAGAGAGACCCCTGGCTAGTATCTCTGCATTAGTGAAGTATCTGGAAAAGAGAGAAATAAGAACTTGGTACTCTTGAACACCTAGTAAGGTATTCGCATTAGAAACATGTAAATACCTACATTGGGCTTTTTTTTTTAGTTCTGTTGACAAATATTGGAAATTATCTGTATGATGGAGAACTTGCCTTGCATGAGAAAACTAAGAGACTATGCTTGTAGACAAACAAAATGAAAGCTGAAGTAAATACATTTGTTCTGCATTACAACACTGGGGCATAAACATCAGGAAAGCCTGTTCAAGTTTCAGTACAAAAATCAGCAGAAGAGTAAACTGGCCAAGAATATGAGTTTACAGATTATATGAGAAGCCTGTGACATTGCATGAAGGTCAGTTTCACATCCTTAGTTTTTAGTGTTTTCTAACTTTTCACTAACATTTTAGTGTTACTAACACTAAAATCAGATATGCACTTACATCCTGGTGAACCGATGTGAAACTCAGTATTGTATTGTTTTACACTTATAGCTATATACTGCTCTATTACTTGTATAAATTTGTTTGCTGTGGAGGATGCTGTTACTGGAACTGCCCCAGCTACAACTAGCCCTGTTAAGTTACAAATAAGCAAACTGTCCTGAGGTCAAAGTCCTGTTACTTCATATTGATTGCATCAGAAACAGAAATACACTATCGAATTCAGAATCCTCTGTAACAAAAGACATATTATTCTAAAGAGTGTGAAAACCAGAAGCACTAACCTGCAAGTAGCCTTTCTCAATCAAATGTCTCTTGGCAAAATAAAATGAACCATTTTCATACAGCTCCCCAGGCCAATCTTGCCTCCGGTACCGTTTTGCTGGATTTAGGTTTTGGGGCTCTGTCATTTTGTTTTCTGTTAACAGAGAAAAATGACAAAATAAGTTTTCCACAATCCCTGTTCAGAGTCACCAATTTTCTTAAATAGCTTTCTGTTGAAAAACTAAGGACACAATTCAGTCACCAATTTCTTTCACTATTGCCTCTCGTTTCTTAGCTTTATGAAGAATCACTGAATTGCTTGCTTTCTCTTGGAACTGTGGAAAATAAACTGGAGGACTGCCCTGCATTTCCAGCAGATGAAAAGGAAATTTTTCATTCTGAATTGGAGAAAACAAACCAAAACTACGAGGTCCATCAGCTCCAAAACTGGTTAATAAAAGGAGTAGGGGGGCATTCTTCTAGAGTGTCCTTGCCCATGTGAAAGAATATGGAAAGGGTACGGTACTTCTGTCTCCTAGTACACAATCAGAAGGGGTTTAACCTGCAGTGAGGGTAAACACAAAAAGAAACCCCAAACCACAGCAAAAAAACCCATTCAGCTAACTACACCTAAAACCAGGAACATCCTGAACAAACTTGAGAGCTGAGAGGACCAACCTGAAATCTGGAAGGTGAAAAAAAAAAGAGTATGAGAAGAAATTTTGCCTATGGAAACATCTTGGCACTTCCCCAAAATACTTCCTATTTAAGGACAGACATTATATGAACCTTCCATAAGTGGTTTAATCAGTGTTCACAAATAAAAAGACAAGTGTCTTTGAACAAACATGATCTCATAAGATCCCATCTTGTTATCAGTGGCAGCAGTGCATGCAGCAGTAACTGAACCAGGGACCAGAAACTTCTGTCCTTACACTACTCAAATTCACATGCACAAAGCAGCTAAAATTCATCAGGTCTCATGATCTAGTAACCATGAAAAAGTTAGAGGGCATTCTCAAACACCCAAAACATCCTGAGCTTTAGTATATATACACACCTTGTATTTCCTAAATACACTACAGCTTTGTGCTCAATTAAGTAAACATTTCCAGTCAGAGACAGACACCTTTCTCTTTCAGGGTGCATCAGTATTAAACCTTGAAGCAGAAGGAACAACAGAAATACACAGGAAAAGATATAAATTTTTTTTAACATAATCCTTACTTTTAAAGTCATATTAAAAAATCATAATAAAGAGTACAATACTAAACTGTATAATGCTCCTGCAAATTACTGTCATCTGAAACACCACATTCCTGAAAGGCCATTTGCTTTTACCCTTAAGCTGCTAATGTCTGCACAATGTGTTCCTTGTTCTCCTCACATATACTCCTTGCAACTGAATGACTCTTTACCTCTCACCACACTGAAAGACTTTAGATGTCATTTTATACTAAAGAATTATTTGCTCTTTTAGATAGGCCTTGAGGCTTCTTTAATAACCTACCTATAGAGACTAGGTGGCACACAATCACTTCAGAAAGCCACATGGTACATTCGAATGAGATTTAGTCTTTCACAGATGTCGATTCTAGCATCTCAAGATGCGAGGTGGACTTTCACATGCGATTTCTGTGCAATCCACAGAATCGTAAACTGCCATCCACAATTTCGATACTCCTCTTATACTTTACAAACTGTCTCACATTATGTCTCTTATGAGTAACAATGAGAATGTTCAAATTCTGTTTATTCTAATCAAAGGTCTAACTTTTATTCCAACTTATCTCTAGTATGAAGTTTCATTTATTTTGCATGCTTTTACAGCAGGATGCTTTGTAAACTCATATGAAATGCTTCAGATGAAATTTTCATCTCAACAGAATAACTGTAACATCCGAATAACACATTCATTTTTTAAAAAAAATAATAATGTCAGAGTTTCTACACTAACCACTTTGAGAAAAGGAAGCAAACTTTTCTGCTTTAATCACAGAAACAAAACCAACATAGATAATGTGCAGAATAGTTCTTTGTATGAGGACAAAAGTTATTTCTACAGCTACAAGGTACAATCTTTATTTGTAAGTAAAGAGTTCAGTCTTTAGTCATCTTGGCAACTGTAGCTGAGAGGCATGTTTTCTCTGGGAAAAAACAGTCATATTCTTCTGTATGAGCTAATGAATGTGAGTTCAGTCCTCATGACTCAAAGGCAGTTTGCAATCTGACATAAGTCAGCAGCCAAATTAGCAGGCTGAAACAAACCCTAAATCTCCAGGCTGAGGTTGCCATCCCATCTTCGCTAAGATTTTACCTCACATTATTTATCATTTGTTAGCTACTGTAGAGTAAGAACAAACTCTTTCCTAGTTAAGACGGGACTTCAGTGTCACATCTACGTACACACAAATACCTGCTAAGCAGAAGTTAACACAAAGTTTGTGAGCTATATTTTGAGCCTAGTCAAGTTAATAACATTTTAATTTTCAATACCTTATCACTTCTACAAAACAATTACAGAAAGGCTGAGCAGTGATCAGTAACATCAAAACAGCACTACCTAAAAGGTATCTTTAAGCCATCTCACATCCGTCTAAGAACTCAGCCACTCCCTCTGGCATCACTTCCTAATGTAAATACCATGGTTATAAAAATTAACCATTTGAAAAAAAAAAAAAAAAATATTAGCTGTAACCAGAAACAGCTAAATATTACCTCCTTTTTTTACCTCGCTCCATCTAAATTGATGTCGCCTCACAACAGAGAAGACGGAATCAAACCCCTCTTTCTGGATCAGATCTGCCACTTTTATGAGATCGCTGGGATGTAAACAGGGAGATGTTGCTTGAATATTTCCTACAATATCAACCTCTAAAGAAAAACAAACAAACATTTATGAAACAATGAATATTTTTAATATACACAACTGCAAAGTGTTGTATGAATGGATGTCACGAAAAAAGGAGAATCTTTCTAGCTTTTATTACTAAAGGCTTTACTTATTTTTTCTATTAATAGGTGGCTTTACTTATATTTCTAACTGATAAGTACATCATGTTGTAGCCCCAGAGGAATAACAGCTCAACATGTTTCATTACTGATTTACCGTGATGATGATTAAGAAACTCTCTGATAGCTTCTAGAGAAGTTGAAGAGTCTTGAGATACTTCAGGGCTTCTGCGATGAACTTGAGCGCCAAACTGCTTTGCAACCTTCTCAATTTCATCATGGTCTGTAGAAACCCATATACTGTTGGCAGACAGTGACAGAAATGAATATAAAGAACAAATCCCAGCATTGCTGACTTGCCTGCCATAATCTAACCTGAACAACACCCTGGCTTATGTACGTACTACACCTTGCACCGAAAGGAACTAGTTCTTCTATCTACATTAGTAAAACTATCCCTGTCAGCCCAACAAGCAACTTCTAATAATAGGAATAAAACACACACACACTCACTAGTTTGTAACATCTCAAGTCTGGGTTGCATTTTAATTTAATACTGTAGAGTGCTTGATCTACCACATACATAGGAAGCTTAAGCAACTTAAAATTCAAAGTGTTACCACAAAAATCCAGTGTCAGCACACCACAATTTGTTAGACGTGCTAACAGATCAATGAATTGTGAATGGACTGAATGAAGCCAAACCATTTAAAAGTTCAGAAACAAGGCTGGCAAGTAAAACTACCACACAGTTAGAAGATTTGGCTTATTCTGCAAGTGTTTTAAAATGTGTTAATTCAGCTCCATACAATCCCAAAGAAAGAGCTGTTTAAGTTACAACCACCTATGTTATGGCACAGAAAACCTTCAATACCGGTAAAGCAAGATTATGATTGCTCAAGGATAACAAACATTTACAAAAGGAAGGGCTTAGTCTGAGTATTCTGTGATGATCAACAGTGGCTAAGCACTGTGAAGCCACTGCTGCCATTATTGTGACAAAAAAGCATGCCAGCTATAAAAACAAAAATTATGAAAAATAACCCTTCTTCTCTCAGCAACACTGACATTCTCAACGCACTGTAAATAGCAAATGGTGCTTTAATTTTTTCCATCCAAAGACATCATGGGATCATCAGAATAAAAATACGTATGACAGCAACAGCAACGTCAAGTCACACCCATGTGAACAAATGCAGAAGAGGTATTTTTCCATAAACTGCTTCAGGTTGGTTAGCTTAAATATACACTCCCCATTAAACTAACAGTTTTGCCGTGTAACATGTAACCTGTCAGCACAGCTGTTTCAAAGAGGACTAGAAAACCTAGCACACTTCTACCTAATGCACCTGTTATGCTTCCAAGTTTGGCTACATAACCCTAACTGGCTTCCTGTTGGGCAAATTCAGATGCCAAACAGAAAATCAGGAAGTTGCTCAAACCACTGTATCCACCACAGGTCATCATGCAATATGGATTCACACACATTAAATAATTATCAGTAATCTGGGTCAGAAATGTTTTTGACTGCTTCTTTACTAAAACTATGTCAGCGATGCTTCCTCTACTTTTCAGATACAGTAAAAAAAAAAAAAAATAGATTTTCCACAATAGATAATGGTACAGCAGCTATGAGTTACAGAAGTCTCATGCTTACTTCCAGCTCTGAATCCAGCTGGGCTACATTTCTACTTGACTAAATCAAGTCCCTGCTCTGAACATAATGCCGGAGGCTTACATTGGGAACTTGCACCTAGGTATGCTACATACCAAGCGCATCCTAACCACATGCTGGTTCTAATTAAGTTTATCAGGATGCATGTAGAAAATTCTGGTTTGTTCTGGCAGAAAATAAATTTGTAATGCTCGTATTCTTAACACAACATACTTGTTTCTATCTAGCTCTAATTATTGCTACCAAAGTTTGTGCATTTTGCCATAAACTGAGCTAATTTTCTTAGAAGTGTCGCATGAGCACACAGGATTGTTTCCTTCTACTCAACATTTATGAGACTGCCTCTGACGCGCTGTGTCCAGCTGTGGGCTCCCTGATACACAAAAGAAAAAGTGAAGCAAGCCCAGAGATCAGCACGATGACCGGGGCCTGGGAGCACATGCATGCCAGGAGCGGCTGAAAGAGCTGTCTTGATTCAGTCTTACGAAGAGAAGGCAACGGGGTGACTTCACTGCAGTCTTGAAGTACCTGGTGGGCAGACTGAGAGAAAAGAGAGAAACTTCTCCCAGAGGACAGGAAGGGGACACAGACACGTACCGCAAGCACAGAAGCGCCAATTAGCTATTGCAAAACAGGTTTTCAACCATGAGGGCTATCAATCACTGAAACTAGTGCCTGGAAAAGCAGTAGGGTGTTCATCCTCGGAGACAGGCAAGCTCAGCTGCCTGCGGCCCTGAGCAACCCTCACCAGCCCAGCCCTGCGCGGTGGGTGGGACCAGACGACCACCAGCCAAAGTCATCCTGTGGTCCACGGGAGATTAGCTACGGACTGGCGGTTTCACTTAACGCAGCCATCTTAATAAAGGAAAAACGTCAACGCTTCCTGGCAAACACTGACAATTACTGTCTTGCAAAGGACTTTGTTTCCTTCATTCCTTCGCAGGGACGGCGGAGCGCCCAGCGCGCGCAGCCTGTCCGCCCTGCCCCACCCTCAGCCCGGTGCCACGTTGACGGCGAGGAACCCCTACAACACACCTGCCTCGCTCACGAACCCGAAGGAGCAGTTTCAGCGAGGCTAACGAGGCCGCGGGGGAGACCAGCCCCCCACCCC
>JMFS01052952.1:0-25231 GCA_000699545.1 Podiceps cristatus
CAAGGTCCCTTCCAGCCCTAACCATTCTATGGTTCTTGGATCTAGGACACATTACTGTCTACTGTCCCTTTTAATCATTTCTGTGTGGGTGACAAACAGAACAGACGTTTCATCCTTTTTAGCTGTTGCCATAGTGCAGGTATTTAGTTTCTGAGGCAAACTTTCTGGAAAGTGTTGGACCTCTTATATCTAGGAAATGGATACTGTGTGAGAAAGAGCACCAGTAAAGGCAAATTGAAATTCTGTGGTTTTATTAAAAAACAAGATCTGGGAGGAGCATGGGATACAGTTACAAATTGGAACAAAAATCATATATAGAGCATCTGCATGCATTTGGCAATCTGGAAAGTTTACATGGATTAATTTTGTGGTTATACTTTTACATGCACTTAGCCCCAAAAGAGCCCAAGACAGAGGAATACAGACATGTTTTGCTTAGTAGTTATGCCTTGGTTAATACCACTCGACAAACATGTGCATGGGTAGGGAATATCCAGAGGTATTTAAAAACTTCTTTTAAGACCCACCCTGAGACTGTGGGGTATGCCACAAAACGGCAGCTTATACAGTTGAGTACAATCCTACTCTCTCGAGCCTATCAGCATATATACATTTATGTTTACATTTCTAAAGCTCTTAAGTTAATTTTCTAAAATGATTGCTATGGTGGGTAAGCTTTTAGATACTTGGGTTATGAAGACTACATCTAGCAAAAAGCAGGCAAAAAAATGCTAACAATGGTTCTTCTTTACAGAAAGGTCAACACTTATTCTTGAGATATAAGGAAACCTACTCTCTCATTACTCAGTTCTCTCCATATAGTATAGTACACCACATTTGGTGTATGCACACTTCTGTACAGTATGAACCTTTGGCAGTAAGGTCATCAGTTTTTCTGAGGATACAAAATGGCCTGGGCTAAGTGTGGTCTAAGTAATGCATTGCCCAGGTGGACCAAATACTGCTTCAATCACAGTTAATCTATCTAGTGTAAAGTATAGTGTAAGAACTTGATATACAGCCACATACTTAAGATATTTGAAAGCAAACAAACATACAAACTTAAGACTTCAGATATTTAAAAGTAAACAATACAGGACAGTCTGCATAATATATTTCTATATTGAGTTCAGTGGACTTCAGCAGTTCAGCTAATAAAAATATCTTCTCCTGTACTCGTACTTTATGCTTGGTGCTCTTGAAATGTGTCTTTATTGAGTTTTTCAAAAAATGTTTATAGGGATGCTTCTTTTGCAGTTTGTGCAATTAAATTTGTACTTCTCTGCATTAAGGTTATCTTTTCTTGGCTTGGATGCTGCTGACATTCTCTTCAAAACTGCCCTATTAAAAATAAACATTGCCCAGGTAGTGTAATTGTAAACACTATAGGTTATTTTAAGCATCTGAACAGAACACCATGTCAGTTGTACATTCCATAAATACGACTTGGTGACCATCTATCATTTTTCTTAAACGCTATAATTTCTGTGCAACTGCATTATTTTCCTAATTGAGTAGGAGAACATGTTACAGACATTAGCCATTGTTTTGTATCTTAATTCTGTATCATTTGACAAATCTGATACTAATAATAAAAATATATACCACATGTATGAGTGTGTGGGGGTGTACATGACTGAAACTACACTTTGCCTCAGAAATTTGTGTCCAGTTCTGGGCTCCTCAGTATAAAAAGGACAGGGATCTCCTGGAGAGATTCCAAAGAAGGGCTACGAAGATGATTAAGGGCCTGGAGCATCTCCCCTATGAGGAAAGGCTGAGTAAGTTGGGACTGTTCAGCCTTGAGAAGAGAAGACTAAGGGGGGACCTAATTGGAGTTTATAATTACCTGAAGCAGGGGATGCAGGGGGAATCAGCCAGCCCCTTTTCAGTGGTCTGTGGGGATAGGACAAGGGGCAATGGCTGCAAGCTGGAACACAGGAAGTTCCACACCAACATGAGGAAAAACTTCTTTACAGTGAGGGTGACAGGGCACTGGAATAGGCTGCCCAGGGAGGTGGTGGAGTCTCCTTCACTGGAGATATTCAAGACCCGCCTGGACGCCTATCTCAGTGCCATGTCCTAGGGAGCCTGCTTTGGCAGGGGGGTTGGACCCGATGATCTCTCGAGGTCCCTTCCAACCCCTACAATTCTATGATTAAAAAAAAAAAAAAAAAATCAATGGCAACACTGCAGTTGACTTGCATGGTGAGCTATGAAGACCGTGTTAGGTGTGCATAAGAGGCAACTTACATTTAGCTGATCAGTTGACCTGTTTCCTTAAGAACTCGTTTTGCTGGGTTGAGTCTTTTCCTCATGATTTTCACTAGCAGAATCATGGCAAAAATTCATTCAGCAAGCAGCTTTAAGATTTAAGGAATTTATTTGGATTTGAGGGCTGTATGTGTCTACTGTTTTTAGAAGGTACGATGCTGATACTGTTGTTTTATTTTTTTAGGGCAGGTTAAAGTATTCAGGGCCCTGTATACGTTTGAGCCCAGAACGGTAAGTACATCTAGATTTTAGGATTTTGAGAAACTTAATCTTGTCTGTAATAAAATTTCTTCAGTTCTGCTAGGGTTGGCTGTTGGACATACTGTACTATGTTTCCAGTGAAAAAGCCTGTTGATGGTTATCAGTTTTTAATGTGACTAAAACTGGCTGATTAATCATCACTCTCCTTTTTTTTAAGTCTAGCTCATTTTAAAAGCAGCATGCCTTTTTCTCTAGTATCAGTTACCTGCAGTCTAAGATTAGCAATCTAAGTGATTTTTTTCTTCTTTTCTTCCAAAGGCCACAAAGATAATTGACAACTAAGAGATTTGATGAACTGGGACCAACCAAAAAGGGGATGAAGTTAACAAACACAAGATATATTTTACTTATTTTGTTGCACAGTGCTCTGTTGGAAAGGCCACAGTCTTTTTCTTTAGTTGTCAGGAAGGTCACAGATCCAAAAAGTCAGCTGTAGGCAAGTCAGACTACAGTATAAAAGGCTGTCAGGCTGTTGTCTAATTGATAGATAATTTGAGTTATTGTTCTTTTGAAAGAAGAGCTGAATGTACTCTGCTTTATCCAGGTATTTGTTTTACCTAAGTACACACATTCATATTTTTGTCTTTTTAATGTTTCATATTTACTTGTCTGTCTAAATTTTTCTTCTTTTTATTTAAAGCCAGATGAACTGTACTTTGAAGAAGGAGATATCATTTACATCTCAGACATGGTGAGTGTAAGATGTCCCATACAGACTGAATACTTGTGAGATGCAGCATATCCCTTCTAAAATATTTTCCCTTTTCTCTGCAGAGTGATACAAATTGGTGGAAAGGAACTTGCAAAGGGAGAACTGGACTAATTCCAAGCAACTATGGTAATGTCTAGAATATTTTCATTTGGTAAGATCATTTACAGTCAAAGGAAATCACTAAATAAAAATAACTGATACACCTATTTCCTACACATTGGCATTTAGCAGTCCTCTACCAGAGTATTTCAGAATACATCTGCAATGTCATTCACCACTGTACATCATCAGTAGACAGGCTGTCTGATGCTTTTCTAACTTAGAGATTGCCTGAGTTTGCCAACTGTATATATTTCTGATGGTGCAGGTAACAACAATAGATGTTCTTAGTTTTTTGGGGAAAAATACTTGGATCTAAAGGATAGTTTTATAGGTGGTACATGAAACTGATAGGCTTGTATTCTTGATACACTCAATGAACTAATAGTAGTTTTAAAGTTCTTGGGTAGTTTTAAAGATCTTGGCAACATACAGACTGAAGAAATATAGCCTTTTTTTTTTTTTTTTTTTTTTTAAGTAGACCTAAGGATGGACAGCCATAGCCTTTAGTAGCTTTGAGATCAAGAAGTCTGACACAGCATGGGGTGGCTTCTTGCAGAGATAGATAATCAATACTGGATTTCTTAAGTAAACCTGGACAGGACAGGAAGCTAAAACAGATTGCAAGCAGTTCTGTAGACATCCTTTGATTCCCTCTCCCCTTCTCCTTAAGAAATAGGGCTGTTGTTTGCCATTTGTTGCTTCTTAATGTATATATTCAGCCACAGAAAATACTGTTTTCATGTAAATTGCACCACATTAAGTATCCCATACCTGTTCGGACAGAATAGAAATTGCTTTTTCGGATTCAACTAAAATAATTTTGAAAAGCCATGAGTAAAGACAACAGCACAATTCTTTCAAGTCGTCCCAGGAAATGTAGACAAAGTAGCAGTGTCATATGACAGATTGCATCAAAACTGCCAATACGTTAGTCACTGTGGTTGCTTCACATTATTCCTTCTTCACTAGGAGACATTATGGTAGCAACTCTGTTTCCCTGCCCTGACTTGTAATTAGTAGAAATACATGAATAGAAGCCTGTGGTGCAGTTACTGAGTCCATGGCATCAAGTTTCACTTTAGTTTGTGACTTCCAGACTGATCCTACTCTTGCCATTTGCTACAGGTGGTGAGTGTTATATACAAGAAGAATAATTCACACAAGCTCACCTACATTCAAATTTCTTTTGAATGCTGAAGTGTGTTATATTTAAACGAAAACCAACAACTTACTAATTCAGTTTGTATTCCTATTGAGATCATTTGGAAAAATTGCTTCCAGCGTGCTTTACTGAAAAGTTACCTGAGCAACAGTTTAATTTCCATTTTAGGCTGGGCAGGGTGGTGGGGTGGTAGTGTCTCTGCACATTTTCAAAAATTTTGTGTGTAAGCAGAACAGAAGCCTCTGCAGACCCTAAGAATGAACATTACCAGGATCGTGTCTTCTGATTTAGACAAACTGAAGAATTCCCAAGAGCCTACTTCTGCTCGGTCCACCATTAGGACTGCCTAGGTTCAGTCTTAACCATTGAAACACTGATGTCTTGTGCTCTTGACAACCTTGTTGTGAAAGGTGGAGACAGGCCTGAAACTGTTGAGTCTCTGTTGGAGTCTTGTGCTCCATCTGTTGGGCTTGAAGGAACATGTTTGAAAAGAATGTGAATGGAAAATCTGAGGAAGACATAATTGGTGTTATCTGCATTAAAAATACTTATTACTGAACTTCTGATAAGAATTTTCTAAAGACAATGTAATTTTTAGGCTTTTGAGGCAGTGTTGTTAGTGTTAATGCTTTCTGCTGTGCAAAACAAGCGCTGCTCAATATGACTAGCGTGTTCTGGTTGTATAATGGCCGTGTGCTCTGGAACTGGATTCTCCAGCTCTTCTTTGGAATTCTGTTGTGTTTTTTTTTTTTTTTTTAAAAAAAAAAAAAATTTTCATTTTTTTTTTTTTTTCAAATGAAAAACAGGATCTAGCATTTATGTTTCATTTTGCTCCCAGCTAGAGAGATAAGCACGTGAAGTCTTGCAAATACAAGCATTATGGAAGGAATACACACCAAAGTAAGAAAAGATCTGGATAGGCCACAACAGTCTTGAGACTTTTATTTCGGGGAACTGACCTATATTATATGTGCCTACTTTGCATCAAGTTACAGTAACAGTTTGATCTGAGGGACACATTTTCACATTCTCCCTGCCTTCTATAACAAGCCATAGGCTTAGAGAGCCTGCTCATCTCAGATTGTGCACAGTCCAGCTTGCCTGCACCCTTAGTAGTCACAGGGTTTTCCACCTAAGAAGTTTTTAAAAAAGAGTTGCCTGATCGTGGTCCCGCATCCAATTATTTCACAGTGCTGTTTAGTTTCTTTTGCTGTTGAAACAGTACAGTGACCAGGAGCTGTTTGTTGATTCTCTCTAGTAAAACCTAAAACTTGGGAGATGAAGAAAAGGTCTACAGAAGCCCGAACTTCAGTCTGCTCATCATTACATTCATTGTTTCACAGTTTTGATATGCAGACCTCCTGCAGGTTTTCCAGGGAAAATAAAAAAATCTCCATAAAAGAAATAGTGAGACTCTTCACAGTAGATTTTTTTAGTTACCCTTCACAGACCGCTTGGAAGTAATTCACTCATAACTACAGATGGCAAGCTGTAGGTTGAAAGCCTAGCCACATGCAACTGCTCAAAACCGTCTTAGAAGTGTAGGAAGGGAAGTAACAACTGCAATGAAATACTGCCACATTCCTGGTGGCTTGCAACCACGATCAGTTTGCTGCTGTTCTTTTGAAGTTTTCACAAGCTCTTCTCTGAATTGCTTTCCTCTACACAGGAAATTGAAGTGCATCTGACTAGCCTATCACTCACAAATGCCCTTTCACCTTGGAATCAATTATGTATCACTGGTTCTTCTGGAATAAATCAGTTCTATCTCAACACAGGTGTCATATCTGTTCTGTTTCAGAAGTAGTTAGAATTTACTCTCCATTTCATTTCAGTGGCAGAGCAAGCTGAGTCTATTGATAACCCACTGCATGAGGCTGCCAAACGTGGTAAGTGTGATTTGGGTTTTAGTTGTATAATGCTAAAGAATGATTTGTTTGTTTTCTGCCAAAATAATAATATATTTAGAATGAAGATGTCCTGTCTGTTTTGGTTGTCCAGTATCTTGAACTTACCGGATGAGTTTTGCAGCTTTCAGAAGCTGGCTATTTTCCAGTCTGGTAGAATTGCCACTCTGTGATTGTCTACACAGAAAAAGAGTTTTGTACCATCCATGTAACTATTGAGGGATCTAAAGGTCTTCTGGGAGTGGAAGAAAAGGTGTTTGGTATGACTTGAACTGGTTGGTTTATGAATGATAAGTATTGCTGCTAATCACTTTCGTCGTCATAAGTTCATAGGAGGACTGACACCCTTCAGAAGGAACTACGTGCCTTTAATGGTTCTGTTAACTTTTCAAAGAAAAAAAAAATCATCAAAACTGAATTTGTCTTTCAGGTAACCTAAGCTGGCTGAGAGAGTGTTTGGATAATCGAGTTGGGGTCAATGGCTTAGACAAAGCTGGAAACACAGCTCTGTACTGGGCATGCCATGGAGGCCACAAAGGTATCAAGAGAATTAATTTGAAATTACTGTTCTCTGGTTTTCTTGATTTGCTTGTTAGACTGATTGCTAAAATTTCAGTACTAAGTAATAAAGCCAGGATTTTTAAAATTTCATTCTAGTTTAACTTTTTTAAAAAGCTAGAAGGAAAGTTCAGCTCCATCAAATGCTGTGGGTTTTGTTGTTGCTGTTGAAGCAGACATTCTAATTAGTGTAACTGTTAGAAGCAGAGTGGGAAGAAGAACAGACCAAAAAGAAGTGTTGCATTATTTGGGGTATTTTATGCCATAGCATTTCTTTGTGACTAATAGTTGTTTGGTTGATGTAGTCTGACTGTTACAGATTTTCATTATCTGATTGGATCACTCTTTCATTGAATGTTAGCCAAAATGTATACTATGAATGCAAAAAACCCTATTTTCAATTCCACTAAATTTTTCTCTTTATCCCCCCCCCTTCCCGTTTTCTGTAGATATAGTGGATGTTTTGTTTACCCAGGCAAACCTGGAGTTAAACCAACAGGTAGGTTAAGCCAACAGACCCCTATGGTAGAGGTGTGATGTTACTCATCCTTGGTACTAGCTTAAAGGTTTTTTTGTTGTATTTTAATCCTGTTGCTTTTCCCTCTAACTCCACAGAACAAATTGGGAGACACAGCTTTGCATGCTGCTGCATGGAAAGGTTATGCAGATATTGTAGAGATGCTGCTGGCAAAGGGTAAAGATCTTCACCAAGGTTTCAACGATCTGTGTGGCAGACTAGATTCCTGACTGTTTATTAATCTGTATTTTTTTAACTGTTTTCCTATAACCCAGGTACAGTCCTTAGCCAGCTTACCTGCCTGACTTTATAAGCCTTGCAGAAAATTCTGGCAGCTGTTTGGAAAATAGACATCTCACCTGATCCAGATACATTTTATGCTGCTTTGCAGACAAAATTAGACAACCCCAGAATAGCAATGACATCTGCTTCCTGGAAAGGGAGAGCAGCCAACAAGTTCCCTAGCCAACCGTAGCTTATGGAAGAGCATCCAAAGCTTTTAGTCTGCTTCAGAGCAGTCCACAGATGAGATTCCCTTGTCCATTACTGTTCTACCCATGCTACTGAAACTCGTATCATAATACCATTGCTCAAGGAATAGCTGGGACAGTGATTCATGATGAAAATTTTCTGTTATAAAGGGGCAAGAACTGATCTGAAGAACAATGAGAAGAAACTGGCTTTAGACATGGCAACCAATGCAGCTTGTGCTTCCCTGCTTAAGAAGAAACAGGGTACAGGTATTTCTGATTTCATTATTCAGATATATTTTTCCTTCTTAGAGGACACTTATTATCTTGGCCAAATAGCAATATGTTGACAGCCATAAAAACCACTTGGGAGCTACATGGGCTAAGAGTTGTGTTTGGAAGAGTTCACTTTTTAGAGGGTTAATTCAGCAAAGCTATGAGAGACCTGTGGTTTATCATATTCAGTGTTGCAAGAGGCTAAAGAGTTCAGAAGCTGTGGAAATAATAAGGGAAGGAAAGTAAATGGCAGACAGGCCCTTCAGAGTGGAAAGAAAGCAAGCAAGGAAGGTTGGAAACTACTTTAAAAGCAGTATACCACCAAGGAGAGGGTATGGGAGTAAAATGGTGTGGCATGTTCTCCCTTAATGCCTGTCTTAGTTCCTCTGAACTAAGCCAAACAAACACTAACAGGTGCTCTCTTCTATTATTGCTATTTTTTTTACAGTTCTTATTCCTATGTCTCTCTGAGTAACTTTCTAATAGAGAAATAAAGAACACTTCATCAAAATCATCTCACTGCCTCCCACTTGCATTCATCTCTCCTAATGGCACAGTGGCCATGTACACTGTATTAGAGATATAAGGCTATTTTAAAAAGCTGAACAAACACTGAATTGTTCAGTATTGCATAATTAATGTTACCTGTAGCTGTCATGAGGCTGAAGTTAGGGTGGAAACTCTAGGCGAATTACACACAAAATGAGAAGTTACTTAAAACCACAGGCAGACTAACAGTCTATATCATTAGGATATGCAGTCTAGCAACTGTATTGTCGCTGGGTTAGCAAGAACAGGGGGAATGCTAACCTGTGGGTGGTTAGTGGTTAAGGGAATTAAATGATGGAATAGCTGACTGCAGCTTTAGAAGGCCAAGAAGAGCAGTTGCAGCAAAAATGCTGTCCAGCTTTTTGAGAGAGGTAATACCAGGATTTCCCAGAAAACCTCAACAAATTATTTCTGTCGGTTTTGACTCTGAAGAAGGCAGTTGTAACAAAAGGCAGAGTTTAATCTGATTCCATAATTTTTTTCTAATGTTAATTCCTGTTAGGAGCATTTGTTTCTTCTTTGCCTGTCAATTGTAGGCACCTGCTACAGGAGTATTCTCTATTTAATATCCCTAATAATTGTATTAATTTTTCATGTTTTGATACTAGGTAACTTCTGGTGCATTTGCTTCACTCCCTCTAAATTAATTTCATTTCATGGCTGACTAATTTTTCATCCTTATTCTCTATCACCAGTCTGGTACTCTCCTCACTTGTCTTTTCTTGTTTGCTTTGATTTAAGAGCTGATGTTCTCAGTCTAACAGCAGTTTCTGTATTAGCTTCCTTGTTTGTTTTTCAGTCTTAATTTGACCTTTTATAATCTCTGTGACACCACTGACCTTTGTACTTGATTTGTATTTTTGTATTTTCTTGGTTATTTTTATTAATTTCATTCTTCTGTGTCTAATGATTCTACATTTCAGTATTTCCAATGTCTGTGAGTGAAACAATTGTTCTTTTTCAGAAATTGTCCTATATCAGTAGTCTTCCTGTCCCCAGCTTCAAATGTTTCTATTTAGATATGCCTTCTATGATAGTCCCTCTATAAAACATTTTGTTTTATCCAAGGAAGCTTACTTTGCCTCCACTTAAATGTTCAGGTTTGAGTTTGATGTGTATACACTCACATTAAATACCATGATTGCTGAAGTGTATTCTAAGATTATTCTAAAATTAAGTTTATTAAAAGCCTGCCACAGAAATGCAAAAAGATTGTGTCATTTGTTCTCTTGAACAAGGCAATAGTTCTTATACAGAAGAAATGGGATTTGTCCTTTCTTGAAGTATGGCCCCTTGAGCACAGGGCTCTACAACTTCTTTCTTTTCTTTCCTTTCTTCCTGTGCTGCTACTTCTATTCAAAAAGCGGGGAAAAAAAAAAGTTTTTCTCTTAGATCGCTTTTATCAAAACAGTTGGAACAGGTCAGTTTTAAATTTACTCATTTTTATTGTTCCAGAAGTCTAGGATAACATGGTTATCACTTCTGTGAATTATGGCTCTCTTGTTATGCCTGCACCTGATATTATATGTTATTGCAAAGCAATGACTGACTAGGATCTTGTGGTTCCTGGCTCTCAGTAGTACAATATAATGTATATATAATATATAATCCATATTCCTGTTCCCATGTATTTGAAAATCTGTAGACAAATAATTATGTATCACAAAAAGCCCATTCTGTTTATCTTTGTATGGTACCAAATGTAGACATAGTTTTCCAGGCACTGCTGCACATCTGGTGAATATACTTCAATACTCCTGTTTTCTGCTTACTGTCCTTCAAAGGGAAAAGCTCATAAGTAGATCTGAGACCCATTTATTCAGGAAAAAAACCTTGGTGAGAAAAGAGAGAAGGGACAGAACAGGTGGACTGTGTTTGGTTTTAAACAGAACTTAGCCAGCTAGGCACTCAGTATAAAACCATAGAGGCTTTTCCATCAACTCACTCATACTTTCCTTTGCAATTTAAAGGTAATATATGCATAAAATAGAATTAAAGAGTTCCAGCTCTGCTGTACTGGTTCCAAGGAGCCAGAAGATGGCTCTTGAAGGTCATGAATAGACTAAATCTCATATGTGGGAGATGCGATTACTGGCTTAGCCCTACCTTTTGAGATCCAGACATACAGCCTCATCTGTGTAGCCCTAACATTTATAAATGATAGAGGAATCACGTTTCTTAGATGCTGGTTTGCAAGCATTGCAAATATGAGGCTTTTTCTCATTTTATGCTGGATTAAGAGAGAGCTTTGTTTCTTTCCAGGTACAGTCCGAACATTAAGTAATGCAGAGGAATACCTCGACGATGAAGACTCCGATTAGCTTTTTTTCATTCAGCCTAAAGAACTATAACTTGCCTTGCCTATGTCATTCCCAAAACATATCTTTACAACTGTAAAAATACCTTTCTTAGAGTATTGCAGTTTTCCAGTATAGCATATAAATGTGAACGTGAAATGATGCTTTCCAAAAGAATAATCTTCATGTGTGCTAGAAAATGCCACATTTTAAATCAGAGTTCCTTTGGAATTATCTCACAGAAGAAATGTGGCATACCCTTATCTTTGAATGGGCAGAGGACCATCTTCTAAACTCACAGGTTTCATCTCAGGCCTTCTCAGCAAGTGCCTTGTCTCTGGAATACACTCCTCAAACTGAAAGGTTTCTCTGGGACAGCAGGACAACATTGCTAACATTTCCCAAAATCTCCCTGGGTATAGGTTCCTTTGTGCAGATAAGGTAATACTGGCAAGAGTCAGTACTGGCTGACAGGCATGAACGGAGATGCTGCTATAGAGAGTGACCATCTTTTGCCCACGTGGAGCCAGTAAGACAATTTTTTTAAAAATCTTGGTGTTTTTGGTTGTGGGGTTTTTTGGTTTTGTTTGGGTTTTGGGTTTTTTTTTTGTTTTGGCTTTTTTTGTAAAATTCCTCCCTCTTCCCCCATTCCTTCCTGTACCCCCCTAAATAAGGGGTAGAATGGCATGGGACGATCTGCTCTTAGATGCTTTGTCTTCTTTATTGCTATGGGCCTAATCCCTGAAATGTAAACTCAGGTGAAATGCTTGCTTAAGCCAGTTTTGCTTAAGAAGTACACTTTATTTTGGATTTAATGACTTGATTATTGTGCTTATTGAAGTGCATTATGCTGAAACTAATCATAGTGAAAGGAAGACAGAATATTTTTCTATTTATCCTGCCTAAAAATTTTTCTACAAATCTTTTGCTTTTATTTTTTAAAAAGTGTTCTTATATTTTGTCCTAAATTACCTCAAAGCTTAAGAGTGTTTGAAGGAATGAGGGAAGATGTATATCAAATATCCAGGTATCTTTAGAAGAGATATCTGAAGCTGAATAAACATTTAAAAAAACACATTGCTTCTTCATGTGAATTAAAGAGAACTAAAAAATAAATTGAGTCACTTTCAAGCTTCTCTGCAGAGTTAAAAAATAAATACTTCCTTCACATTGCTGAAATAGCAGCAGCCGAATATTATACCCTACTGAGGAATACTTCCTTATTGTCATGGTAAGAAAATGTTATGAGTATTTGAGATAAAATCTCATTTTCAATTTTTGTTGCTAACTTCTGTGTTACCAACTTTGGCAGATTCAGTTCAACACAGCAGTCTATGATACTTAAAAAAAAAAAAAAAAAAAAAAAGCTCTTGTGAAAGATTGGGGATAAACGAAAAGCTCTTGTGAAAGATTGGGGATAAATGAAAAGCTCTTGCGAAAGACTGGGGATAAATGAAAATCACACTAAGTGTTTTAGAGATTAAGGGAAGTCTAGAGCACTATAACATCCCACTTTTAAAAATATATTGAACTAGATTTTTATTTTTTTATTATCCTGGGAAGAACTAGGTACAAGTAAAGCTTGTGAAATGAGCACTTAACCAAAGAATGCAGTGTTTGATTGACTAGAACGGTGTTAAGATGGAAGCATTGCACAAATAGTCATCTGCAGATAGAATTCTGAACTGTTTTAAGTGTTAAACCTGTATAACAAATGCTGTAGCCCAATGAAGTACTGTGGTCAACTGTGATGTTTTATTTTGTGTGAATTTGAAGATCCTAGAGGGGAAGAAATAAAAACCAAAGCCACCAAGTTTTTCTCTAGTTTTCATTAGAGCAACTGTTGAATGTGACTCGGAATAGACAGAGACTGTCCTGCTTCACATTTTATCAGCCAATTATTTTTACCAGCTTAGACTTTTACCACAGTCAAGCCATATGTTATGCTCCATGCTGTTGATAAACATGATGCAATTTCACGGTGCAAGCAAAAAAGGACCTGTAATAAGAGGACAGAGAAGGAAGAAGGTTCACGTATCTGTTAACGTGAGTCTGTTTCCCACATAAATGAAGCTCACAAGGTTAAAATTCTTCAGTGTTACATGACGTGGAGAGAATGGCTCCTCCCAAGTGATTGTTTTCTCTATCAAGCTTTGTAGGTGGAGTTTGTATTCATAAATAGCTCTTAATGTGGTGTCTTCTGCTGCCATGGGTTCAACATCCCATTTGATTTCAAAATTTGATGCTATGTTCATGTCTGTGGAATTAGCTGCTGCTGGAAGACACTGTGTTCTCCTGCAGACAGATGGAGGTGCTGTAAGGAAAGAATGGTGGCAGAAGCACAAGTTGGCCTCAAAGATTGCCCGTGAAGTCCTTACTGGAGTGTCCCGAAGGAGGCACAGTTACATCGCAAGACAGATAACTAGTACTGTAGTTTGTCTCTAGGACCAAAATATACTGCTCTTCCCCCTCACCCCAACTTTGTTTTTCGTCTTGCAAGTGTCTACTCATCTTGTGAAAAACAAATCACTGTGAAAACTTTCAGGCAATAAATTACTTTTTGCCTAACTCTAGCAGTTAATTTTTGATTAAAAACCAAAAAAACACCACAAAAAACCCCAGAGTAAAAGTCTTATAAGTAGGAGGAACTACAGCTGGAGTAAGATCATATAATGTCCTACTAGTTACGCAAACCTACTTAATTCCCGTGCTTTTCTCAAATGTGTGTGTCACTACAGGCTCTTGGATAAATTTAAGACTTTCCAAGGATGGCTGTGTTCAGGTTAAAAATAAGAAAAATAGTTTTTTAAGAGCAACAAAATGAAAGTTGTCAAGATCATGGTATCTCCTGACTCTATATTGAAGGATATTCTGTCTTGTGTGCTTCTGGTTGAATTATGTATGCATCTATGTATTGCGAATCAGCTATGTTCAGTGCTGGGATAGAAATTACTCTGATTTATTTGAGGCTTTTTCAAATTAAACCAGTAATTTTTCAGACTAAACCAGCCTCTCCTGTGAGGACAGGCTGAGAGAGTTGGGCTTGTGCAGCCTGGAGAAGAGAAGGCTGCGGGGAGACCTGATTGCGGCCTGTCAGTGCTTAAAGGGGGCCTATAGGAAAGACGGGGAAAAACTTTTTAGCTGCAACAGGGCAAGGGGTGATGTTTTTTAAACTTTTTAAAAGAGGGGAGATACAGACAGATAAGGAAGAAATTCTTTACCATGAGGGTGGTAAGGCACTGGCACAGGCTGCCCAGAGAGGTGGTGGATGCCCCATCCCTGGAAACATTCAAGCCCAGGTTGGACGGGGCTCTGAGCAACCTGATCTGGGTAATGGTGTCCCTGCTCACTGCAGGGGGTTGGACTAGACCGGCTTTAAAGGTCTCTTTCGATCCAAACTATTCTATGGTTCCATGATTCTACAGGTTCCTGTCTGCTTTATCAAAAACCAAAAGCTTAATTCCTGTTTTCTAGAAGAGAAAGTGGGAAATTTCTTGAACTGTCTTTAGTTCTTGGACAGTCCATGTGGATAATCTTCAAGTTATTACATTGTTACTAAGGCAGAACTCACTGAATTCAGCTGTTGCATGTCCCCTCACCTGAAATGTAATTTGCTTAAAATAGTTAAAGTCACATTAAATGCTTAAACTCAGTGGCCCATTTTCTAACACGCTCTCCAGCTTAGAACCCTCCCTGCCCCCTGAACCCTGATTTTTAAAGAGCATGTGTTTCTTGTGTTTGAGTTTTATATCAAGGGCCAAAGATTGCTGAAGGTAAGTTAAGCTGGCATTGTGATGGTTTCAGTTATGTGCTACGAAGTCAGGTGTCGGAGCATGCAGCATACATCACTGAATTAAACATTTGTTTTCAGCCATTTCCACCTTCTAATGAAGCCATTGAAACGTAACACAGCAGAGTAAAAAGTAACTTCTTCAGACAAATGTAAGCTGAAATTACAAAAAGTGTTTCAGGACAGCGTTAGTCATACTGTACTTTGATTATATCAGGGGACAGAAACAAGCAGAAAAGGTTTTGAAGAACTTGAAACAGGATTTTTCAAAATAAGTTAATAATACCTAATTAATTTGATACAAAATCAGTATCCTCATTTGCAAAACAGAAGAAAAGGCAACAGCTGTTTGTTTGGGTTTTTTTAAAGCTACACAGCCAAAAATGGAGAAGCTAAAAATTAGACGAAAAGCTGTTCAGAAAAAAGTAACTTTATATCACAAATTGTGGGGCAGAGTTTGAACTGGTGGTAGTGCCTGCAGCAGGGAAAAAAATAATCAGGTATCCATTTACCTGGTGCCTGCTGTTTCCCAGCTGATACTTGATGCTGGAGGTGATCTTGCCAGGCTGTAGCCTCTCTTAGAAGGCTCCAGCACTACTTTATTCTTCTGCCAAGCTTCGCAGCCTTCCCTTGGGCTCTGTAGAGCAGGTCTGTAGCACACCAGGGAACGCTGCTGGAAGAGAGATTTCTGTGAGACAATCCTCAACTGACCCATGAGCAACGTCACTGAAAAATACAGTGTGGTCCAGCCAATGTTCACCCTCTCAGTTACCGAAACAAGGGCAAACTGCCGCGGTTGTGAGCAACTCCTGAGGTCAGAGGCGGAGAGAGGGAGCCTGTTGCAAAGATAACAGTAATTGAGATGGGTTTTTCAGTGCGCGTAGGACAGTGCAGATCTTGGCAGGGTACCAGCACTCAGCTGTTCCGTGTGCATTAAGTTCATGCAGCCAGGAAAGGGTCCATAACTTACCCTGTTCCCTTCAGAGTCAGAGCTTTCTCTGAAATTCTGAAGCGCATGTCAGGGGATCTGTATCAGTTCAGTTCTCCACCATCAGTTGGGAGCTTTTTCTTGTAGAGATGGATTATTTCAAATATGTGCTATTTCTTAGCATGAAAATCCATATTTCTTCTTCCTCTTCTCTCCAAAGACTGACTCTTACAGGGCTTTAGTGAAATTTAACGTAAAACAGGTGTGAAGACATAATATAGCACAAGCAAATTGGACATTTAAAAGTTTTATTATAATCATATTTCTGACCTGAAGGTCTGAAGCAAGTCTCTGGAAAACCAGTGAAGATACATGGGAAATGGAGAACTTCTGTCTTTAAGCTCAGCACAAACCTGTTTTTGTTTTCTTGATTTGTGTTGCTTAATATACAGTATTTTTGCTCAGAACTTTAATGCAGTTACTCCTTCGATGGACTTAATTTCTGCAAGGACATACTGAAATTAATCCTTAACCCTCTTTGGAGATGTTCAACATAGAATTAAATCCTCAAAATTTACCTCCAATTTTAATGCATCTTTCCTGTTGAGCAGACTTCTATAGCACAAATAGTTCCAGAGTGTTAGTAATTTACCTCAGCTTTTTTAATTGAAGGTTTTAATGTTATCTTCTCACATAATTTCCCTAATGTAGGTAAAGTTATGGCACATTTCACATAATCTGATATTCATGAAAGAGTAGTACATTTCCTTCTCAGTCTATCCATTTTTACTTCTCTACTAAAGCTAATTTATGCTTTTCCCTAAGATTTCTGTTTAAGCTATTTTGCCAGAAAATCCCACAGCGATCTGACATCCTGCTGCCTAGCTAAAAACAGAAGAGGAACAGAGAAACAGAAAATGTGTCTGGACTACATGCAGTTACGCTGAAAGCAAGAGCAGTAAACATTTTGTTAATGAAAAAGTTGCGTGAGAGGCAGGTTGAGTAGCAGACATTGTACTTGAGAGACACATAGATTGATTAAAGCTGTGAGATAGCTTTTACTTTGGTTTTGACAACTCCCATCTAATAGGAGAAGGTGGCCAATTCAGTTATAATGCTGTGAGTACTTTTCTAAAAAAAATAGTTTCCACGTAGAGTTACAGCAGGGGAAAGCTCATGAAGTAATCAAAATGCTTCCAGATTTCATCCTGCTAAAAGACTATAGAGTGCTCCCTAGTCAGACAAGAATAATTCAAAAGCTTGAACCGCTGCAAAGGCCAAACCACTGCAAATAGTTTCTCATGAGCAGGAAGATCTCTGAAGATGAACAGTTTACGTATGCTTCTTCCAAGTAGTGCTGAAAATGCTTGAATTACTTCAGTAGGTGTGACAAGGCCAGTCATGTTAAATGAGTTTGAAATGAGAAGCCATTACTAAACAGGAGAAAATAGGTAGAAAGGGTCTGGTGATGCTCATATTTAACAAGGAGTCGTTTCTGTTGAGTTTTACCCAAAGCCAGGCTACACCAGACACAGCTTCAGCAGTTTTCTTGCCACTTGAAGATTCCTCTTTTAGTCATTTTAGGAAAACTCGGTTTAATGTTATGTTGTCATTTTACGGGCTCAGCTGACCTCTGGCTTTGCACTTGGTGACACCAGTTGCCTGCAGCCTACATATTCTTTGCATTTCACTCTAGTACTTAAAGGAAATTTGATATTCTTTCTTGTGCTAGCCTCAGTTTACCAGTTGTTCAAACTGCAGGACAGAATGAAGTGCATTGTAGCCCTCTCCTTACCTCAGTGGCTTCTTTCAGCTGTTAAAAGTATCTTGAAAGTTAAGGAAAAAATTAAATGGAAAAAAAACCTAGCACATGGACTTTATAAGTCTAGTATTTTTGTTGACCTATGGGTTAGTGAAAACTTGTGTGTCTTCTCAGATGTGAAAAGGTATGAATTAGTGCAGTATGACATCTCTTTGCATACATGGTAGAAAGACCAGGTGTACCTGCACACCAACATAATAGCATTATTTTTATGTAAAACCATACAGGCAGCCTGAAATTACTGTTACCTGATTGTATAATGAAAGTGTGGTCATATATATGGCTTGATTTGGGGCTTTTTTAAATGATCATTTGCTAAAACTCAGTTTCTGGTTTCCAAGAAGCATTTGTTTTTGCCTTAATTCAGAAGGGGGAATTTCAGTCTCACATGAAAGAAGTAAAACATACTTTTCCCATGTTTGGTATTTTTACATACCTGTAACAATGCTTTGAGATACGAGTTGAAAAAAAGTCTGCTTAATTCTTCATATACTTGTTAAGACACAAGTTAAAAAAAATCTGCTTTTTACAAAGTAATTAAGAGCCGCTAAGCATTAATTGATTCTAAAGTACTCCACCTTGTGTTAAAAAGACAATTTGACCCAGACTCTGGTATGTTAATCTATTAGTGATTTTTGCTCCTATGTATCAGAGCTTTATTATTTAATCATTTTGATTTTATTTTAAATCAAGTTACACGAACTAGTGTATTAGTGATTTCCTGCATACTGTGCTCTGAAAATTGATCACAGATGCGACTTGGTGGACCCAAATGCGTCGCCTTATCAAGTGGACTTTGCTAATGAGCTAAGTAGTTCTCTTATTTGGGTTTAAAGAGCAAAGCTGAATTTTGCTTTCTGTATCAGAACTATGAAGTCTGCAGAGTTCATTACACCCTCTATGCAATTCTGTTGTCTTTGTTGACCAGATCCTAATCATTACGCTGTACAAACTCACTGCCTGCACAAGGTGACTACACAGAGACTTTGCAAAATGCAGCTGCACTAGCACACAAGCAAATTGAAGCTGAAGAACTGTGCCCAGTCTCTTCATTTCTAGTTCATGGATGTGGCATAAAACAGCACAAAAATATTACTTGCTCACTATAAATTGAGTTAATTTCTTGACTTCATTTTTCATAACTCTCTTCTGGAAAAATTATATTTACATACTGGACAAAGACTAGAAAAGGACTAGATTAGACTTTACAATGCCTGATTTGTAGAAGAACATTCTGGTTGGTTCTCCTGATAAAAACACAAAGAAAATGTTCTTGTATTGAGCAGTTTATTAAACATAATCATCTCAGTTTACTTGAATGCTTACCCTGTCATTGCAGTAAAACCTTTTCGATTTTGATCAAAATATCCTGGCACTTTGCAAAAATCTGTTAACCGATCCTTCAGTAGTTTACTTTCATTTCACTCTACAGGCAAATATTTATTTTGCCTAGTTGAGTAGTACTCCTGTGAACTAAACTTGTAGTGGAGGCAGACCAGGATATATATCTAAAGGTATTAACAATCACAAGACTTCCAGGCTCAAACCAGAAGTCTAGCTGTGATCTGAAGTCAACTGTAGTGTTTCTGTTGAACAGATCTTCTGAAGCAGCTATTTTCAACTGTTTTTCAGTGAGGAAGACCATTGAAATAGGCTATCACGGAACTACATCCGGAAGCTGTGATTGGGACAGTCTGGAAGTGTGAGGGATCATCTGAAGGAAAGTTACCTGAATTAGCATAAAATACGATATTTTTTTTATTTTTTTTTAAGAGAAAGGATATGTGGATATCCATGCAGACAACTCTGGCTTCAGGATGGTTTCCCTGTTTTAAGTATTAATGTGTGAATTCTACTGTAAAATTCTCCTCCTTGCAACAAATTTGCACCAGTTTTTAGCTGGTGGACTTAACCTCCAGTTTCATTCATAATTCCTTTTTTTTTTCTTAACATATATAATGTATATAAATACCTTTCTGTTTAGCCTGGGGGATGAAGAAGGAGAAAGAAAGAAGAGGGAAGAACCAAGACTTGCTTAGGTTTGTGATTAGCCATTTCATGCTCCCCTACACTTCAAGATACGCTGTCTCTCTCTCCTTAAAAACATTTTTTCTGCTAATTTAATTTACTAGTGTTCTACCAATTACTTGGAAAGATGACTTGATTCTCACTATTGAAGGCAGAACAGAGATAATTTGTAGGCAAGACAAGTCACTGCATTCTCAATTACCTTAATTGTATTGACTGCTGCAAATGCAACCATTTGACACAGTCCTAATGCAGCAGACAGCTATATCATGCTCAATTCTGCACTACAGTGGGTAGAGATTGTAAGCGGACTAAGTGGAAACGAGGGTTTGGCTGATTTTTCTCAAGCATCAAGAATCTGATAAGGGCATATAGGTCCTACATGCACTCTTCCGCTTACCCACCATCAGGACCATGCACACAGACATCCCCTTCGCATGATGTAATACATAGCTGTGCTCCACCACAGGTGTAGAAAAAATATTCTTGTCTGCTGTATGTCTCTTCCGGTCATGTCACTATTTGTGTTCTCATCCAGAGGCCTTTCGAGAAAGAGAGTAGACCACATCCAATATGAATTGTTCTAAGGGACCATGTGAAGGTTGGCCATCTTAAAGAAACAGCACAAGATGCAAGAAAACCAAGGGTGTTAATAAAGGAAGAATGATAATATGAAATTAAAATTCATTAATATAATTCATTAACATATATCATGATGAAATATTTTACAGTTCCTTAGAATGAAAGGCTATTAATATTGCTAAGGGTGAGTATTTAAAGCTGGAACATAACCCTGAACACTAGACCTGGCAGACAGAAGAAAACTAATGCCATGTCCGTACACAGGAAGCAAAAGCAGCTCAGCTGCATTCAGCCTGCAGAAATCTGATACGATGGCATTTACCAATAAAGGCCAGTAGTCTAAAACCAATGGAGCATTAACCTGAGTGTCTCATCAAACATGATGATTACCAGTTTTCAGAAACAGCATATCTATTTTCATACAATGTATGACGTAATGCTACATGATGTTCTCATTTAAATACAGTTATAATGCAAGGTGTGTCTGTTAACTATCTCACATCTCAGAGAAGGGGCTCTTTTGACAAAGATCTGTTAAATGCTGAAAATTATGTCAATTATATCATCAATTATATATATCAATTATATCTTATCAACTTATCAATTATATCAAAATTTCCAGTCACCATTGACCAGATACATGGATGTAATAGCAAATGTGAAACAGTAAATAATGATGTAGTTTCTTATTTATGAGGATCTATTCAAATGAAGTGTTTTTTAGGAAATTCAGATGCAAAGTTATGCACCTAGGAAGGGGAAATGAAGAGAATAAAGTTATGGAATACGGAATTGTAATCTCTCCCTAAAATCAATTTCTTTCTCCAAGGGAGAATTTGTAAAATATTCTCTGCCCTTTTCCCTATTCTTACCAGTCCTTGATGTATTCAAGTGGATGAGTCAGTCATCCCAGGTACATTTCGGCACACAGCAACTGAGTGTGGCAAATTTGTTGTGGGTTTGGGTTGTGGGTTTGTGTTTGGTGGGATTTTGGTTTGCTTTTTGTGTTTTGTTTTGGGTTTTTTTTTTTTTTTTTTGGGGGGGGGGGGCAAGGTGCAAGTGTGAATGAGATTTTATTCTATTTTCAGTAAATTGTATATTGATTTGCAACAGAAAAAAAAGGAGTAACATCACTTCAAAGCCAACACTACAAGCTCACTTTGCTAGAGAACCTGTTGCAACCCAAGCAATCAGATTTTGTGATAGAATTTGGCTGATCTACCGTAAAAGAAATCATAGAATCATAGAGCCATAGAAGGGTTTGGGTTGGAAGGGACTTTAAAGATCATTTAGTTCCACCCCCCCTGCCATGGGCAGGGACACTTTCCACTAGACCAGGCTGCTCCATGCCCCGTACAGCCTGACCTTGGACACTTCCAGGGATGGGGCAGCCACAACTTCCAGCCTGTTCCAGTGCCTCACCACCTTCATAGGGAAGAATTTCTTCTATGTAATCTAAATCTGCTCTCTAGAAGTGAAATGAGGAAAGGGTGGGTGTCTTTGGTGGGGAAAAACCCCAACCAAACACCAACCAACCAACCAACCAACCATCACCCCCCCCCAAAAAAAAAACCCCAAACCACAAACAAACAAAAAACACCACAAAACATCCAACAATAAAACCTCCCCACAACTTTCTATATCCCACTTCCTAGTGTGTAAAGCTGCAAGACCAAATATCTCTTAGTCATATTTGATAAGTGGCATTCTTATACCTGTTTGTATTTTACCAGTTCAATGGAACCTCTTCATGCTAATGTAAATGTAAATCCTCAGGGGCAAAACTCTGCTGTTTCAAATGACCATTTTACTATGAGATGGTCGTTTTCTATGGTGATGTATTACTGCTCTTGCAGGTCCACTTTTCTGCGCAGTCTATGTTTGTTACCTTTCTTCTAGATTAGTACAGCTTGCAGCCCTACTCTGGTGTCTATTTCCACTGTAGCAATTTTTTTAAAGCTAAAGCTGGTTCCAAGCTAAGAACCTTCTTTAAGGCATAAAAGGCAATTTAAGTGTGCTTTAGGAGTTTTCTTTGGGTTTTTTTTGTTTTGTTTTTTTTTTTTTTAATTTTTTTTTTTGTTCACTTATTTTCTCTGCAAAAGAACAAAAGCTTCTATATTCTTGGAAAAAATCAGAACAATTTTTCCATTCCCCCACCAGATACCATAGAGATGTCATTTCCAATCAAGCTAGCACACACCAGGAGGTTAATAGTTGAGATGATACTGGTTTTTATGTCTCATCTTAGAGAAACTTCTAAGTGTTTCAAGCACCTCTTTCAGTGACTCTCTAGAGGAATACCATCTCCCAGTCATGCTGCCTGATTTGGACATGAGCAGCAGATACCTGAAGCAATTGGATTTGAGCACAGATGCCCCCAACAGCTCTTTTGTGAGACCCAGGAATACAAAATGATATTTTGCATCATTTAGTAAGTGTCTGGGACACACATCCTTGGACTTTAGACAGCATACTCTGAAGTCACCTGAATTTCCTAGAATCTTGAAATGACTTTCCCCATTCCATTTTGGGATGACACCTGTGGTTACCCCACAGAGTATTACATGGCTCAGCAACTTCCAGTATCAACTTTGGGTTTATGTGTTGCTCCACTTTGGGGTTCAGCTGTTTTGCAGCTTTTTGGAAAGGACATGCTAATCAGCATCAGCAATGTGATGGGTAATACCAGCCCTTCCTCACTTAGCAAAAATGTGCATAGTAAGATATTTGAGCAAAGTTCAGATAGCAGTTACATCCTTGTTTAAAAGTCTGCTGTGTAGTGCACACGTTTTAATCCGGTGGACACTCCCTCTTGTGAGTTTGCTTCAGGGAATATAGTCTATACTAGTTTCCAATCTTTTCTTTCAACAGTACTTTTAGCAGCTGTATGTGAAAGACATTTTCCCATTTACCTGACAGGTCCATATTACAACTCACTGACCTGACTTGCCTGCCACTATAGGTGTTACCATTTTACAAAAGGTGATAGTAACCACGTACCTTGCCCCATGTGTTGCCAGGCTCATTTCTGCTCTGAGTCACCTAATTTGCCTCATGTCTAGTGGTGAGGTGAGAAATGCCCACAGGCTTTTCTCTCTTCTTTATGATCAATCCATGATACTGGAAGGATCTGAAGTTGGAGCCTCTTGAGTTTTCTTAGTCACAGCTAACATGTCATGAAGCTATTGTGTTATATATGCAAGTGGAGAAAATCTCAGTGAAGTCTAGAGGATTTATAAAATATTGATAAAAGGTAAAGCAACAACTTATCCATGTGGTGGGGATCTGCCTGCAAATACTTCTGTAGCAATCCTTTGAGGGACTAATTAACTTGCTACACTGGTCTGTACGTCTGAGGATGATAAAAGGTCATTTGAATGGCCTTGATTTGTTCAAATTTGATAAATCTTTAACATAGATACTTGGAAATCTGTATGTGATCTGCTGCTCTCTCTTTTGGGATATAAACAGGACTAAAGAGTTCAAGCAGTTCTTCTGTAGTTCTTTTGGCAGTGGCACTGTGTAAAATAATTGTCCCCAGAAAGCAGGTCAGGTGTCAGAGATACCTACTGCATGCTTACCTCCGATCTCCCTTCTGGCAGCCTGATGATTTCACTCCTTACAATCGCATGCCTGTAGCTCGCATGAGAGTCCCCAGACTCCTGGTCTGAGACCTATCCCTGGAAAAGATCCAAGTAGATTGAACCACGTCTTGGAAGTTACAGCAATAAAATCTCAAAGAGTTGTTTTGCCTGATTTTCAGCTTTGTGATGCATGTATGTCCTTTTTAAAGTGCTGATTTGCCCATTTTTTTGAGATCTTGTTCATGCCTCCTGACGCCACGCCAAAGCTTTGGGATCTGGTCCAAGGTCTCTGCAGCAGAACAGAACAACAGAGGAAATCCATGTCTATGAAGCAGTGTGAAGATCTTGCACTCCTTCTACTAAGGAGCGTGTCGAGAAGACAGTTTCTACTACACAGCTGTAATCTGGAAGTCGACTGCCCCAAAATGCTGTAGACAGGACTGATAGTCCAAAAGTGATAGGAAGACTATAATGGCTGCTTTTCTAAAGATCCTGAGATCAGCAGAAGCACTCATGTACTCTACAGTTTGTTTAATACACGCATCTGTCTACTGACAATGGCAATGGTTCATGGATGATCGTTCATAAATCAGTGTATGGAACATACCAGAGATTCACGGTGCAGAAGAACATGGTGCTTCCTTGTACAAAGAAGCAGCACTATTTTGCTTGTGTGTCCACTACCCTCTAATACTCTAGCTTGTTTAGCTGTATTACAGCCACATAACTTCTGTAAAAAGCTGTCTAACTTTTGCAAAAAGCCAGTTTAGGGATACCCAAAGGCTGCCGGTGGGACATATTAGTACAGCTTGCAGCCCTGCCAGGCGGAAAGAGGGACCACACAAATGTAAACGGCTCGTACTCCCCATGTTGCTGCGGTGAGCCCTGTTCTGTGTGACACCTGCAGGTAAGAGGGAAGAGGGGGGACCCAGGACACTCTTGCTGCATGGTACCAGCGGGCAGAGCAGTAGTCTCAGCAACATGGATTATGAAGGCCAATGCTATAATAGTTATAATAGTTGGCTGCTTAGAAGTTAAGAGAAACTATAAATTAAAGCAAACCATCCTGTGCTTTTCTCTTTTTCCTCTGACAATGTGCAACAAAAAAGAGCTGTTTCCTCCTTTTTGCCCTTGGCTCCTCATTTGATCCCAGTCCCCTTGATCTGTGACAACCACTTTACTCATGGTCTATCAGAAGTTTCTGAGAGCTTTCCGAGACTGGATACAGCAATGGCTGCTCACACTCTACTCAGACTATTCCTTGGATTGGCCAGAAAATGCGGTCAATAAACTCAGTCATGCCACTATGAGTGCATGGGCATCTGACACTGAGGGTGGCTCCCAGGACTTCTCTCAAGATCCAAGAGAAGGATCCAAGAGACTTCTCTCAAGGTCCAAGAGAAGGACCTGGG